>JAWNGG020000272.1:0-296546 GCA_036937485.2 Tetragonisca angustula | reverse complement strand
GAGTGGGCCAAAAATCACTTCCTACTAAAATAACAAACAACAAGGGAAACAATTTTGAAAACGTAGTGGAAAAGAAATCATGGTTGAACTTAAATTTAATTAATTATTTAAATAACAAAAAATAAAGGAAATAATTTTTGAAATGTAGTGGGAAAAAAATCATGCTTGAACTTAAATTTAAAATTTAAAATTAGTTTTTTCCTACACTGCGATGTTTTATTTAAAAAGAAAATAGGGGAAAGAAACTTTTGGCCCTCCCTGTATTTACCAATCTATACAAGATTAGCTTCCTCAAGTTTTTAGCTTTGGTTCTACGTACTAATTTGAGGTTCGTTTGTCGAGATCCAAAGTAGATTAAAAACTGACTTGCCCTTACCTGAAACAAACAAAATGTGAAACGATTAATTCTCGAAGTCCAGTTTCCGTGGTTTGATTTTAACACAGCGAGAGACGATTTTTTTTTAATTTCAATCGATCATTAACTAGTTGGGATCGCAACAACTGCAACTTTTACGACATCAGTTGATTTTTCGAGGACTTAGATCTCTTTCGTTGATGATTGACTCTTAATTAAAGTTCATTAATTAAACAGCTTGTCGAACAACACTGTAATTACTAGAACGCCGAGTTTTTTTTGGCCTGGCACACCATTTACTCGCGATCCAATCTCCTTGACTAATCTACGCTTTCGTTACTTCGATAAATTTTTACCTAGGTTCGCCTATTGAGAATAGATTAAACTTAAAGTTTTTAAACAAACTCCACTCGTTAAACTCCAATCTATTTCGGCAAGGAGCTCTTTTTAGAAGAGATAGACACGCATAATTTCCGCTACATCTACTTTATACTTTTTCTTTATTTCATTTAATAAATACGCCCACGATCGCAAAATTTTCAGATTCTAATAAGCTGATATTGAAGGAAAGAAAGAAACGAGGGGAAGAAAGGAAAGAATTATGAGTGGAAGTAACGTATAACGTGAAGAACGTATTATAATTCCGTCTCTTCGAGGAATGAAACGCGCCAATTCAACCAAATTTGACAAATTACACGTTCCACGGCTGTAGAGTTCAAGCGTGTTTGACGGTGTTCGAAGAAAGTCGCGTTCTCGAGTCTCGAAATTAGGAGGTAAAGACCGTCTTGGAACGATGTTCGTGAACGATCTCCGTGGAGTCACGTGAACCAGTTGCATGACGGAGGCGCGCGAAAGTTCGCGTGTCACGACGGAAATGGAGCATCCCCCGACGAACTTGAAGAATAAAATTTCGTGGAAATCGATAATCCTCGTTTGAGGCGAACGTGTTTCGCAACAGAGACGCGTCTCCGCCGTGAGACATCTGTCAACGAACATTCGCACACATCTGCGTATGAATTCTTTTGTATTTTTCGAACATCGAACGCGTGTCGATTCGAACGTTTCGCTGATGGAACTTGGAATTTGGGATCGATGGAATGCAATCAGGAACCGAGGCGAAATTTATATAATCACTTTTCACAAAGGTGCGATATAGTCAGAAACTGGGTGTTGTAGTTTCACAAGACAGGTTGAACAGTAAACTGTTTTCTGTGTATCTCCTTGCTTATGTTGCTTTTCACAAAACCTCGGGAAACTTGCAATAGGAATCGATCGATGCTTTTACGTTCGATTCTTGTTTTTAAACATATGTATTTGATTATATTCGTACAGGGTGATTACATTCATGTAGGAGCTGATTCTGAACGTGAAAAAACGAGTCTTGAAGAAAGAATAAAAATCCCTCGTTTATCGAGAAAATCGAGTTTGAGAATTTATCAAATGGACGCATATTTACATTTCTAATTAATTTCTAAAAGTGACAGAAAAGAAGTTCTAAAAGTGACAGGAAAAGAATTAACAGAAACACAAGTAAAGAACGCAGAATAAAACTTTTTTTGTACGGTGCTCCATTTTCGAGAAAATCGAGTTTGAAAATTGTACACGTGTATCGAGGGAATGTATATAAAGCTCATTTTCTTGAAAATGACGGAAAAATTTTATTTTACACTTTTCACTTATCGAACGTCCTCGTGTCGACTATTCGCACCTGTCACAGTACGGAATTCAATTCAAGTATACTTGACAAATCTTCAAACTCGATTTTAATGAAAAGACTTGAATGAAAAAAATTTTATTCTTCCTTTTCGACTCGTTTTTCCATGTAGAACCTAGTCGGTAGTACCACCACTTGCGAAACAAGCCTGTGTATGAGTGAAACTTTCTTCCAATAAAGTAAAATGAAGTACGAATCTGAATACATTGGTCTTTGATTCCTAACCGGGTGACTGACGTTAAAGTGGAGAAGAAATGTAAGAAAATAACTAACAGCGACGTACCATAAATTTAGATTTCGTCCCAGTTAGGGCAAATGATCGTGGAATCGCATCGTTTCGGAATATTTTCCCGAAACAATGCACTCGGGGGAATAGAGTATGCAAATATCGGCTCAAACGCGGCTGGAATTCAAATTCAGCGCCGAATCGCGAAGCAGGCCGGCATCTATGTTACAAAGAGGTCGCGAAGCCGTGATATTCTGCTCCGAAATATTCTCTGTTCGTGCGTGTATCTAGGTATAAATACTGTTTAACAAACACGGAACCAATCTTCGTTTTATTTCGTCGTTGGACTTGGAAGAATCGAAAGTCTACGAGAAACTGGTGTCTTTTGTAAAAAGAAAAGAAATTATGTATCATTATATATCTGTCCCCTTATTTTTCCTGTATCAAAACGAAAAATTTTTTACAAATTTGTTATAAAGTCATGTATTGAAATGTGATGATCATTTTTTCCGATTGTCTGCTAAGATCAACTCAATTCGGTAAGAAGACACTGTGAAATTTGTTATCGAAATAACGTTAAAGTAAATATTGTTAGTATTTAGTATTATTGTGTAGCATTATATAATTTATATAATGAATTATTATTATTTAATATTATTTATTACCATTGCTAAAAATATTTAGAACAAAATCTCCCATTTTAAGTTAATTTTAACATCGTCAAAAAATTGTTCATTAAAACAATGCCGTAGAATTAAACTTATTAGCTTTGTAATCTAATGCATCTTAAATTCTAAATACTTTTCTCGATAATTATTGTTCTTGCGCCGTTATAAAAATTGTAACACATACTTCAGAAACAAAAATTATTAATATCAATAGGTCTGAATGAAAACTTAAAAATGGCCCGGCACTGAACGCTGACATTTTATAGAAAATCGAGGGAAGACGAAGAGGAGTGCATGCCTACAAAACTTGGCGAAAACTCGACGAAACAGCGAGAGACCAACAGCTGCAGGATCGAAGTGGACAGCGACGAAGCCACAGTTCCGTGCGGGCAAGCGAGCAGTCTCGATGCGGAGGAAAGCTGCGAGCCGGTCGAACGCGAGGGAAAAAAGACGCGCGCTCCGCCTCTCCCGGGGTTGCTTTTTGCTGAGGCCGACCGGCAAAACCGCGTTACAAATTATCCGGCCGCGTATACGGGCGCGTACGAGAGAGGTCAAGCATGCGCCGCGATCGTGTACCTAGCTCGCGGCTCCTTTTCGAGCCAGCTGCACGAGGAGGGAAGACGCTGCTGCATGTACGACGCCACAGGGAACGGAGATTCACGCGAGGGTGTGTCATACCCGTGGAACGTTAATGCCACTTTCGTTTAACAAGATGGTAGATTTTTGCGAAGGGAAACCGGTTATTTTCGGCGGAGAAAACGGGGCAACAAAGAAGGACTTTTGAGATGTCGTTAGGGAGACAAAAGTAAAAGAGCCAAGAGGAACGACTGACAATTTCGTTCCCCTCGCGAGTGCATTTTGAAGAGGATCGAGGAACCTCTTCGATTGATTAATCCACGAGTAATATGAGTACTTGTACGGTGAAGAGGAGAACGAACCAGAAAATTAGTGCCAGAATTCGGTCAGAATTTACCGATCAAGTCTACGCGAGAATAAATTGACCTCGCCACGACCAACAATCCTTTTCGAATTTCCACTCGTCCGAAGGGCGAGGAAGGCGCAAAGGTGGAAAATCGTCTGGCAACGTTGTCGTCGTTTCATTATTAAGCCGTAATTTTTAACGGGGCTCGAGCAAATAACCCAACCTGAGGGGGGGAAAAAAATATAATTTTCCGCTCGACTGAGAAACGGCGGGCGAACCCGTTTTGTCCCGGCGAACACGTTTTTATTTCTCCCATTAGCTTCTCCCGCCTCCCCTCCCCCCGCTGCCACGCCGTTTCTGCGTAATTGCCATCGAGCAAAACGTCGCGAGGTATCGACGTTTCCCCCCTGTTTCCACCGACGTTTTAATTGAAACACGCGATACCGGAAACCGTTTCGACGCGTCCCGTTTCGATTCGAAATAACGCTTCCGGTGCCTGTGTTACTGCTGGGGGGAGGAATAGGATAAAAGCATTAACGCTTATCGTGAACGCTGTGTGGCTGCTTCTTAGGATCAAAGGACGAGACAAGGAACAGTTCCCGAACGAGAACGCTTCTTGAACTCGTCGAAAGATAAGTCGACGAGCCAGCGTCTGCTCGGTTATCCGGCCGCGCGTGATTTCCTAACCACGCCCTTTAATTAGCCCTTCTTTCTCGCTCGTATCCGCCATTGTCGAGCACTCGCGAGAACTTTGCTAATTATACCATCGACCGAGAGAAAAAAGAAGAAAAAAAGAAAAAAAAGTTAACGGGAGAACCGTGTATCGTTTCTTTCGTTTGAACTTCGCGCGTTTAACCTACTTTCCCCATTGCCGTTGAAATTTCGGCGTTTATTACACGCGGATCATTTTGCAGTTTGCGAACAGAGCAATGGATTTTTTTCATTCGAATTGAAGTCGTTACCGTGTCGTCGTTATTAATCGCCGAGAGAATCGTCAATTAATTCGAGACGATAATTACGTAATTCAACCTTCGACTCGACTGCCTGACTTTCGTCAGATCGTACGCGTCATTGGAAATTCAACCTCTCACTCCGGGGCGCTGTTCGATGAAAATCGGTCACGGATAACGTCGAGAAGATTCTTGATGGTTGATCGTTCACGGTTCAGGGATTTTCGTTCTTTCTTCCGACGGATGGCGGAAGGGGGGAGGGGGAGGGCTCCGATGAATTACAGTCGGATCGAGAAACGACGAGAAAGGGGAGGACACAGTTTCGACAATCGCTACGCTCGGAAACTCGGTCATCCGGGTACGAGGGTCAGCCGCTTCGCGGCTGACAAGGGCTCGTGACGTTTGAATTTCGCGCCGCGACCTTGAGCGCTGCTTCGCCGGCGAAACGCACCGAATACTCTTGACCTTTTCGAGCCGCGATGCACCGAGAATTTCACCTCGTGTTTTCTCTCATCTCGAGTGCCGCGCGCGAGGTCTCTCGGCTCTCGAACTTCTTCCGACCGGTCGTTAAAACAAGAATTCAGCTCGCACGGATACACACGCCTCGCCAACCGCGACTTCGTGAAGCGATTTTTGATTCGAGGTCGAGAGGAAGGCTTGATCGATGCTTCGTTTCGACTAAATGTCGCGGAGTCTACGCTTGTCAGGAATATATCTGAATCAATTTCATCTAACGATTTTGCGAATGTTTGATAACCATTAAATCATTGCACAGGATAGAGAGGAAAGATTAACCGTGGCTATCATGGATGAATTCTACAAATTTTTCGATTTGATCGACATACATGTAAAGAACCTGTTGCAAAATTGACCTGGATCTTGAGTTTCAAGGACAATTTTTTTTTTTTTTTTTTTGCGTTGTATTATATTTATCACGAAGATTGAACTTGTCAAAAGAAGATAGATCGCATGGATCGCAATTTAATAGTTCTCTTGAAAACTGGCAAACAAGTCCCTATGATCGCGTGTGTTCTAACAGCGACTTTATTTCTCCAGTTTTGGACGCGTGGATGTAATGCTTATACTTCGAAGAATGTTAACAGTTTTATTATTTGATTATTTAGGCTCACACTGATGCCACACTGCGATAAATCAAATGTTAGTGAAACCTAATCGAGAACCATGAAGTCGTTGTTAGCACGCGGTGTTAAATGATTAAGAAATTTTCTTGCCATTTTTCAAACGAACTGTCAAAGTGCAAAAAGGAAAAAAAAATTTTTTTTTTATCTTGAAATTCAAACTTTTCTTCTCATCCTATATATCGTCGATGATCGTCTCGCGATCGGTTCAGCCTGAACGCGAGCAGAAAGCAAGAGGGGACCTTGCCCGTGCACATTTGGCGCGTTTTCTCGGTGAAGTGAGACGAGAGTATACGCGAACCGGATGGTAAAAGACCATCGGGCTTTCAATATGTGCCCGCCAGATCGTACGTGGCAGATCTGCGCGAGGTCTCGCGCGAGCAGACACGTCTACCTCGTAGCTCACTTTCACGAGAACGTTGTTATTCCACGTTTGTCGCGGTCGGATACTTCGAACCTGGCATGTCAAACACACCAGTTTTGCAAGCGACGAAAAGCCGCTTTTTCACGCCTCTCTCTCTCTCTCTCTCTCTCTCTCTCTCTCTCTCTCTCTCTCTCTCTTTCTCTCTGTTTCTCGAGACAAAGAAGAGGCCCGGTGTCCTTCATCGTCGTGCAAGGTGTGATCTCACACGAATCATTGCGTTTCGACGTCTTCGGGGAACAATCTTCCATTTGTTGTCTCATCGAACACCGCGTGGCCGATTCAGTTTTTTCGAATTTCTGCAAAATTGTATTGAAACTCAGTTGACAAACGAGTATGTAAATCTAAGTTTTTCATATACATGGATAATTTTCGTTCACTTTTTCACTCGGAACATCCAAACTGAGAGCTGAATACGTGACGCTGAACTCCCAGTGGAAATTCAGATGTGACGTGATAGCGAACGTTTCATAGCTTCTTTTAGCGAGCAAGTGACAATAGATATCTGAGAATTTTTCTGAAAATGTACGTTGGGATTGAAATTCGGTTCCTGAGAGCTTGAACACACACACACTCTCTCTCTCTCTCTCTCTCTCTCTCTTTAATGGTAGAATAAAACAACGAAAAATTCAGAATGGACAGTTTAGAAAATGATCGTTTCTCGTTTGTGATAATTGTCGTGAAAAATTCGTACTTTCAGCTTCTTTCAGTATGTTAATTTATATTTTCAGCTTCCTCCTCCTCCGACATTAATATATTTTATTATCGTGTACTTTGAGCTCGTCTTTTCGAAGAACAGATCGACACGCGTGACACGTCGATCGTTTCGGGTGGTTTATTAAACAAACTTGTAACTCACCTCTCTGGAGTGAATTCGATAAAAAACGAACGATTGTTTACTAACAAACCGAATCGACAATGGCATCCTGTACAACGTTGTTCATTGTGCAGTTATACCGCGTATGTTTGATGTCCAAACATCCTCGCGGAACGGACTATTCGGCCCTGAGATTGCTTTGCTTTTCAATTTATGAATCGCGCATGAATCGAATACACGTTCCATTATATCGACAGTTGTCGTTCTTTATCTTTTATTAACCTCAACAAATTCATGTTTCTATTGATCTTAGACTATCTAGAGATGGACAAAGAAATATATATAAACGTAAAGAGAAAAAAAAGTATTTCTTATAAATATTTATCTATACTATTCTCGTATGAATCGAATACATTTATCTTTCGTTAATCGGGACAAATTCGCGTTTCAAAACGAAATTCTGTCGATCTTAGATTATCGAAACGAGTGATGACAAAAAGAGAAAAATATTTCTTACAAATATTTAACTACTGCGAGATTGGTTTGCTTTATAAATCTCGTATGAATCGAATACACGTTCGATTATTGACAGTTATCAGACGCTGTCTGCCTTTTGTCAATCGAAAAAGAATGCATACAAAGGAAAATATTTCTTCCTGCAAATATATATATTTTATATCCTACAAATATATATATATATATATATATTCTCTGTTAAAACATTCGTTCCTTCGAGTATACAACGACGCGGATAACGTAGTTGATTTCCAATTTCCTAATTTTTCTAACATTGCAAGAACGTTATCTATCCATCTAGTAGTTATTAAACAACGTAAAACGATCGGGAGTACTTTTGTTATTGGAAAACCGTCAACTAGAAAAAAAAGAACAAAGAAACAAAAAAAAAAAAGAAATTTGGAGTCCCGGGAAAGATCGCTCCGACAGAGTTGCAATTTTCGATTGAAATTCGAGTTGCCACTTGGAAAGAAGGATCGAATGGCGGAGTACCAGCTTCCACAACAGTGCTTTACGTGTCTCGATTCCCCAACTGTTTCACGTGCACGCATGCCTGATCGGTATGTGACACAGTGGATTCGATAAGAAACAAATTTCGAATTCCCTGTGGTGAATTCAACCCTCCTTCCCGGCGATAGGGCAGCTTCGGGGGATACACGATCACGGTGAGAGGAGTAACTCAAATTTCTCTGACAAAGAGGGGATACTTATCCCCCGCGATACTTTTTGCCCATACGTGCACGCACACGTATACGTCTGTCGTGCGTTTCTTCCCTTCTCTTTTGTTTCTCGTATAATAATCGTATTTCCGCGGTCTGCTCTTTGACGCGCGGTATTTTCAATTTTTATGTTTCCACCGGTGGAAAGAGGCGTGTTCCTTGAAAAATACAACAAAAGCGTCGAAGAGGAACGAATCGACTGTGCGAGCAAATTGGCTCTCTCACGAGGAATTCTTCTCCCTCCCCTCTCAATCCCTTTGAAACGTTTTCCGCTGGAAAATTAGCTGTCATTATGGCAACTTTTACGCTACTCGCCGCTTTTCACCGGCGTGTCAATACGGCGACGCTAAACGGAATTCGTTAAAGCCAAACCGGCCAGCCCGGGTGCCGCAGCCGCATAAACGTCACCCGTGAAATGAAATTATTTTTCGCTGGTAATTACTTTTTAATTAACCGCCCGCAAATTTATCGATATCGCGGCCAAACTCATTAAATGTGAATTAGTTCCCTTTACAACGGAGCTCCCGGAGCCACCGATATATACATATAAACCAGCGTTTAATTAATGGCCATATTATTGCGTGGCAATGGCGCGTGTACAGCCACGTTTGTCCACCAGGTTTGCGAGTACAACCGGAACTTTGTAATTGTTGTGACATAATTCCCCCTGACCGCAAAAACGAATTCAAGAAGGAAAAAAGGAAGAAAAAAGGAAGAAGAAGAAGAACGAGAAGTTGAAACAGAATGGTTGAACAAAATGGTTCGTGTTTGATAGGTTTAAATGGCCATTTCGCGCGCGGGACGCAACGAGACACCTCGTATCACGGGGCCCGAGGGCGGAATTGCGCGGCGAATTCGCAAAGTGGCTGAACGGAAGAGTGGCGTCATCCGGCTCGCCGTGACATTTGACCGTTCTATTATTTCGGGAGCGTGATTGGTCGTCATTCCGCGCCGCGTGCAAACTCTGTTTGCCATCGTCGGATCCGGATCAAGGCCGTCGTCGATCGACGAACAAGCGTCTCGTTAGAATGGAACTGAACCGGGGTGCGGTTCGGAACGGCGTTGTAATTGTCGAAAAGTCAGCGGCAACGTGGAAGAAAGTATATGTATATACACACGCTTATATACAAGTATATACACTACCGTCTATAAGTCAACGGACACTACGACAAATTGAGATATTATATGGGCAATTATATTTGACAAAATATCCTATTTTATGAAACGAAATCACTACTTATTACACATGTATAATATATGGAATACATGTGTCGTACAGTTTACGCGTCAAAAATCTTACCAAGTGGTATATAATATATTTTATATCTTTGTTTCGCCTCGTGCAGGTACGACGATCTGACCTAACCGTGGCATTCTTTCGATTAATTTTATCAATATTTCGGAATGAATTTCTTTCCACGCTTCTTCGAGTCTTTTTTCGATTTTGGACACGTTCTCCGAAATCTTCCATCCAATTCGTCCCAGAATTCTTCGATTGGATTTTTTAAATATACATATTTCTTTTGATATTTTTTGAAATATTCATTCAGACTATATACATAAAAATATCAGTTTTGTTTTCAAGTATTATTATAAAATAAGTACGTATAATAAGATTGTACAATGAAATTACTCCAGAAAGGTATATCTGTGTACTATTCAGCTCAAAATAAGCAAGTGTCACATGGACGGGAGTATCTATGTTTTGGTACTGCAAAATTACATATCTATCCTGACATTCCTTCTTACAGGTTCCATTTTTCTCCCGTCTTCGACGAAGATCATTCATCGCTGGTGAAATGCATTCACGATGTGTCGACAATGGTCAGAACCAAGGGAATTTCTATTATCTCGTTGACGTAAAACTCAACGGAATATAAAGCAGAGATCCCTAGTCAATGTTACGCTGGAACAAGACGTCATAATGTAACGCGTGTTGTGGCATGTGTCAGGTGGCGCTCTGCTGGGCCAGATGAGGCGTGTCACACGGCAGCCGACGTGTTAAATAATGTAAGTCATAGGAGTGTCTGGCGCGAGGGTGGATTTCGAGATGTAACTCGACGTGCTGACTATTCGGCGAGCGTTCGCATGACTGTAATATTCCATCTGATTCTCTGGTTTCGACAGTTCGTGGAAATATTGTGAGCTGCACGAGGATACGAATGATTTAAAAAACCAAGCGATCTTTCGCATTGAAGCATTAAAGTATCAGCTGCGAGTGGATGCTAGCTCTGAAACGAAATTTCCTTTCGACCGATGGCAATGGAGTAATTAACGTGTTCGATTCAGGACACCGCTGCTCGGAAATAACAAACGTCGCGGCGTGAGAGACAGAGAGAGAGAGAGAGAGAGAGAGAAAGAGAAGGGAGGGGGCGTTCGCGACTCCGCATTCGCCGAATGTCAAATTAACGAGCCGATTCAGGCGACAACCGCTTAATCAGACGTGCATTTATGCCGCGACTCTGTTTAATTACGATCTCCACGCGGCGCGGGACAACGCTATTACATGCACTCAGCGGGAATAAGCGCGATGTAATTTTCAACCGTACCTTTCTCAAAATTCCATCCGGCTGCGTTCGAATCAAATAGCCATTCCCGCTATTCGCGGCAGCCCCCGTGTGTTTGTTATACGGACGCAGATGAATCGCGATAGAAACGCTGATATGACGATTGTGTTACCGATATCGTAATAGATAACCCGGCTGATCCGATACGTTGCGATCCGAGTTTTCTGTCACATTATTCCAGTAATCAGGAATCGTTGAATCAAGAATTTTCCGGGCAATCTCTCGCGATTCTTTTCTTTTTTTTTTTGTCGCGAGTTCCATTTTCCAAATAACAGCGACGGTCGATCGATCGATGCACGTTGGGAAAGGGACAAAAGGGTGAGCGAAACAGGCAAAATGGCAGAGCTCTAGTCGGGACGATGGTGAATAACGCGCGAAGCAGATGATTCAGACCGAGGAACGGGTTAAGGATGAGTGATTCAGCACCGAGTAAAAATATTTAACCATGATATATGGCTGTACGTCACCGGAGTGCATCGCGGTTAATAATTTGAAACAGCGATATCACGTTCGAGTCGATTTGTTTGGTTAGGTTATAGTATCAGGATCTTCCGTTAGGATCATGGCTTTTTACGACGTTATGTATATGGTTATAGTACGTGGATTATAGATGCATAGGAAGAGCGAGTCATTAGCATTAATTTATCTTTATGCATCCTGCATTCGCTGTGTGAACGATAACGATGATTCGCTACAAGGTGGTTTTTGTCGATGCGTATTTAAACAGGCAGTAAAATTTGTTTTGTTTTGTGCTGGCTCTTCAAGGCCAGCCTTTTTGTCAGATTAGTCATTTTGTTTCGTTAGAAGGTGTGGCTGAAACTTTTCTCGAAAAGCTATTCAAATTTTTGCCGATCTTTTCTTCGCTACTTCATCGAATTTTGGATATTTACAGTTACGCGATGAAAATTCAATGGATTTTTTCGATTCCTTAAACCCTGACGCTCAAAGTTTTGTAAAGTAGCGAAAAAAAGTCGTGCAACTAGTTTTAAGGAGTCGTCGTAAAGGGGAAATTTCAGTGTTTAAGACCTTGGTGGATTTAATCACGAACCAAATTTTCCAAAATTTCTACAATTTTTCTTTCGAACAAGAACATTCCATCTTTTCGTTCTGTGCATAATGTTAAAATATCTTTGGGGGAAAAAAGCGTCAAAGTGCTTGACACTTTGAAACGAGCGTGAAACAAGTCTTTCGCTCGCAAAGTTGCAACAAGTACGAATTACCGACGAGTCTTCGTCGAGCTTTTCCCGAATACTTTTTCGCGGGCGATTGTGCGTGTAAAAGTTCTTAAACGGCCCGACCTCGTCGCGTTAAGGATTAATCACGTCCCGGGACGTTTCCCGCGCGCGTGCTGCATCAGAAACTCCAACGATCTCTGCCCAATGACCCGTGCCCACCCGACCAACCGAGCGGAATAGAGAAACGAAACAGCAGACCGCGGCCCGGTTTCCGGTAAACAAGCGGTATCGCGAGCCGCGACGCGAATCGTTGCCACGCCGGCTGATCAGCCGATGATAGTAATCAGAACGTTGAGGATAAATCACGCGACCGTTGATTACGATATTTCGAAACGCGATCGAAAACCGGTTGATCTATGGACCGCTGTCGGTGTGGCCGTCTGCTGTTGTCCCTCTTTCCCTCGACAGATTTATCCGGGAAATTCGCGTTCGTGGTCCTCCTCTCTGAACTGCGCACGTTTTCACCGCGAGCTCCGCAGACAGAACGTTTTCTCCGGATTCTCATGCCGTGGCCCCAACGCGGGGGATTCCGATTGGAACGTTAGAAACCTGGCATCGATCGTTATCGATCGCTTCGGGACACCTTTGTATTCAAATTACGCGAGCTGGCCGCTCGCGATCGATCGACGGGACATATCGCGCCACGCGGAATTGTTTCTGCGCGCGGACCGTGTGCCGTGTCTTGTTCACGGGGAAGATCGGTTACTCGGGGACCGTTATTGATGCGCTCGCCGTCGACTCGATCGGTTGCGTGTTGATTTAGGAAGCAATTACGGGTGAGAAATGCGGATGCCTCTGGCTTGGATAGAGAGTAGTCTCGCGCTTTCGTGAAAAATTCGACGACGAACAGATGGGTCTTGATTCGCCGATAAAGAGCTACTCGAGAGTTGTCCGAAAACAAACTCCAACAATGGTTTGTGGTCGTTTTTTGAGGGCACAGGTTTTTTTCGTCCAAACAGTTTGTCACGAATATCTGTTTGATCGTGAATATCGCGAAGCGACGTAATATTGGCACCCTCTTTTGTCGCGGCCGTCGCCTTTCAATTTTGAATTTAATATAGTCGACTGTTTGGCTTTGCAATATTGGATTTAATATTTTGGACTCGGCGAGGAAAGTGGCACCTGGTTCGAGTGTGAAGGAATACCTGACTCCTCCAACTCGGTTCAATTTTGAATTATTAAATGTTTAGAGTAGAAGTATCCCGCGAGCAATTGAAAAGCATTAAATTTCAAAGAAATTTTCTTATCCAAATCGAGGATGGAGGTTACAGAATTTATTGAAACATTTGTAGGCAAACAGGCGCATGTTTTTCCCTTTCACTTCTCTCATTTTCTATCTGATTCAAACCGACATTTAATACGTATCGTGAATATCTGAATACTTACAAGCAAACAAGCTGTTTCGCGGACAAAAAATCACACGCGCGAAACACGAGGAGAAAGCATCGCTTCTCACTCGTCGTTCTTAGTTTGAAAATATACTCTCGCGACGAATATTGCAAGAGCTAGATGAATGAAATACGGGGTACACGTATATGTGTATTTATAGGTCGTACGTCATCGTCGTGGATCATATGCAAACACGTCCGACGACGGGATTCCAACGCCCAGTAGAAACAGGAATTCATAGACGGACAAATGCTGAGAGATTGTTTGCGAAAGATTTTATTATAAATTACCATTTATTCAACTAACGTTGTAACGTTAGAACGTCGTAATATTGGAACGATTGACTGTGTACAGTGACGAGAGCGTAATGACAATGAAAAATTGTGATTAATTTAAACTGGTATAACTGATATTTGTAAAAAAATAATCAAATATTTAGCAATCCACTTGGTCTCAGTTTAAAGCTTCTATTTTGATAGTTGCGAGTTCGTTTCTTTTCAAGATGATTTTACATCACGTAGCATGTAGGAAACAGGTTTTTGTCGGAAATTGTAAAAATTCAAACGTGTGTAAAAATATCAAAAATTTCATTTCTTGGCTAGAGTCATCGTCATTTTGAAGATTAAAGTTTCTTTTTGTTCTACAATTTTTCCTTTACTGTTTTATTGAATGTTGAACATTAAAATTAGACCGATGAGGATGCCAACATTTTGTCTAACTCTAATGTTTCATATTCAACAAAATGGTGAAAAAAAATATCGTACGGCGAATTTTAAGAGATTGCCGTAAAAACTAGATGCTAGCTTTGGTTATAAGAAAAATTTTTACACGCGTTTGAATTTTAGTCTTCGAAAAAAATATGTCCCGAGTTTTCTACTCGCTACATAACGTAAAATCAATTTCGAAAAGAGCAAATTCACGATTGTCAAAGCTACTAGCAACGAGACCAACTGGATCGTTGTATGATCTTTTACGAAATTATATTAGTTATATTAGTTTGAGTTATCGGCAATTTTTCATTGTCGTTGATACAGTTATGCTCTTCATTGCAGATGAGTGATATTTGTTGTACCGGGGATCTACGATTGACGTTAGTTAATTGAGAATGTTATTAAACATATTTCCGAAGGAAAATACTCCATTCAACGAAAGATTATGTTTGACGTGCTTCGTGTAATTTTTTAATTTTGAAACTTCTGCTTTAATCTTCGTGCGACGTAGAGTACAACGTACAGTATTAACCTTCGGCGTGTGACTTCTAACGTTAGTTTGCAGCTCAAATTTCCATACATCCATATTTAAAAACATTTCCATATTTATAGAGAATAACATTCTATGCTTCAGTAATATATCCACTTGATTTAAATATAATTGAAACATATGTCGCTACAAGTTAGCTGCAAAAATAATTTACGTGTGCATTGTATCAAAACGCGTAACGTTTGCCATTGCAATGTAAAAAAAATATTTAATTGCACGAATTAAAGAAAGAGAAACAATTTTGGAAATTTGTCAAATCTTAACATTTCCACATTTACATAGAACTTCCGTGCTCCAATAACAAACGTATCCATTTGATTTCAATAATCGAAACGGATGTCGCTGCAAGTTGGCTACAAGAATAATTTACACGTGTATTTAAACGCGGAATGTTCGACATATTCTGGAAATTTCAAAACTTCGTACAAACACGAGTGAATGTAACATGGATCCTCCGTTACAGTCGTAGGAAGACACACGCGCGAAAGAGAGAAAAGTCCAAAGTATGAGAACGGGCTGAGAACAAAAGTCCTAGAGCTAGACATCGACGTAATATCGTCCGAGAGCCATCAGCCAAAAGCATCGATCTTCCAAATCGAATCATCTTTCAATTCCAGAGGATTCGGATGTCCGGGCGTTTGGCTGCATCGTGCACGCCACGTTAATAGCACGATGGCGAAACGATCGAGAGTGGGAAAGCAAGTAGTGGATGGAGAAGGAATATCGGGAAAAAGATATAGCGATTGGCATTCGACGTGAAATTGTTTTTGCATGGTTTTTTCGCGTGGATGTGCAATACGCTTTGCGGTAAGTGTCCGCGGAAATGCTATTGGCCGGGTATATGTACGCGTGTGCATGTGTGTGTGCTCCTGAGAACGATTCGTTTCCTCCGTTCGTACCCTGAGCTCGTGATAAATCGCGATGGCGACCAATAGCGTCGCAGTTGCTTCTTACGGTGCTCTCTGGCTGTGGAGGAGAGATCGTTCGTACTTCGGGGACTGCCAGTCAGCCAAGGATTCTAGATTTCAGGCGAGACTTATGACGCGAAACAAACAACGACCGCTCACGAGCTACATTCGTTTCGTTTGTACGTAATTGCCTGCGAGGAACGTGTAAGACGAGTGTAAAATACGTCGAGAGCGAATGTGAGGCAATTGGAGAGGGACGAATTCTTCGGGAGAAACGAAAAGCTTCGAAAGCTCGGGTGGGAATATTTGTGAATCTTAACCTCTTGCGCTGGCAACTGGTTCACGGATCATAACGAGTGGCCAAATCGTATATCACAAATAATTCGTCGCTTTCTTTTTGACCTCGTCGGTATGATATCACTGGATAGAAATTACTGAGAAGTAATAAATTCATTATTTGTTTTGCCTGGATTTAACCTTAAATATACCTAAAAACTGAGAAAATATTGCAATTCTGGGATAAAAGATTCTGTCGACGTGCGTGGCAACGTCATTCCAGCGCAACAAGTTGCAAATGACACGTAAATTTTAAACGAAACGGTGACACCGTAGAAAGAAGGAAATCGACAGATTCCTGAAATTTGACACAGAGGGGAATCTGTCTGTTCGGGATAAGGATTAAACGGGCCTCGTCAACATTTCGAATGCATCGTCGGGATGACGAAGGCGTGCACGGATGCAAGGCGAGAACGACGGCAATTCGGAGGAAGCAGCTATTAATCAATCAAAGCGCGGCGCGACACGTAGAGAGGTAACGCGCGACGACGGCCGGTTGGAGAACGAGAGAGGATGAGGCGGAGAGCAAAGGAGATGAGAGAGAGCCAGGAAGCGCGTTAATGGTTCTCATTCTCTTGCGAGATGCAACGAGCATTCACAGCCGCCTCGGCGCTCGTCGATGGCGCCTCACCTGCATATCAATGCACCTTCCCCCGGAGTTGCTCATTTGCATAGCCTCGCCGACCTCTCTCGCTCGGACGAAGACGAAGCTCGACGTGATAGTCGACGTATTTCTTGCTGGATACATCCACGAGTGTCGAGCAGACACTCTCTCCCGAAGGATTTCCCGACGCGACAGAGACGACGCACTTCACTCGTAGTAGCACTACTGGCAGTAGCTCGATAGACTCGAACGAACGGAAGAAGAGAAAACACACTGATTTAACGTTGAATTGAAATGGCCTCTGAAAGAGGGGGGGAGGGGGGCACGTGTGTACACAGGTTAGACGGGGATACACAAACACCGAGGCTCTCTTGTGTTCCAGGATTCGCTTTCGCTTTCTCCTGTTCCTCTTCTCCTCGGTCTTGCGTGCCAGACGACGGAAATCCGGGAAAAACAGACGCGCGTTCGAACAACCACGCCCGTTCGTCGTCGATTCGAATTGGCCCACGCCGAGGAAATTAATTAGATGGAATTTCGCCAGGGATCGCCTGTTTTCCTATCGCTTCGGCACCGGCAGAAGAACCGAGGCCGGAACAGCCTCGCCACCGTCACAACCCCCACCAACACCGAACGCCTACAATTTCCAAGATTCCACAGTTTTGTTCCGGATCAATTTGTTACTCGAGGCAATTTTCTGATCGATTTCTTGCAATCGACCGTTACATCGGAGGTGTGTTCTCCCCTAAAGGAATTGTCTCTCCTGTAACTCCGCTTGGACGACAAATTCTCAAATCGTCCGTCTCAAACCGTTCGACGTTTTTAATATCATCGTAATGAAATTGTCTCGTTGTTTCTCTGATCGTTCTCTCGTTGCTCTCGTGCCCATGTTATTTATTACAACATTACGCGAGGACAATTGCGCCGAATCGAGGACAGCCCAGGAACATTCTGAAACTTATTTCCAGCCATCGACTCTCAAGTGTAAGTGCCGATTCCGTTCGAGAGGCGCTCACGGTCGTCGCAGTTCCCCCTCCTCACTTGCAGTCGAGACACGGAAGAGTGGGGGTAGAGCCACGAACGGTCTAGACTCCGGAGCGACCAATTGATTTCAAACGAACTATAGCGAGCGTAGAGGTCGTCTCGTGGAGCAGCAGTAGCAGCGACCTGCGAACGTTGAAAAGCTCGAGATTCTCGGTACCGGTACCGGTACCGGTACCGGTTCGGTTGATTCTTTGTTGAAAGGTCGGTTCAGGAAACTCGAAACGTTGGGGGAGTGGGGGAAGGGTGGCGGATCCTCGTAAACAGAGAACGAAAAGTCTCTTTAATTCTGACGAATCTTTTAACGAAAAAAACAGGGGTCGAAAGAGGCTTTCTCTCGGCTTACGCTTCGGTTACCACCTCCGACGACTTTCGTTCGAGGCTTTTCAAACCCCTTCCGTCTCGCCTCCCACGCCCAGCCACTCAGCCTTTCTTTCGTGGGTCCTTGTCAGCTTTATTTCCGCGCGGAGAAACGTCGAGGATAATGCAGAACAGCATCGCCTGACCGGGTATGATTCAATCCTTCCGGGCTACTCATTTCCAACCTGGCTACCTTGATTTTTCCTCGAAGGGTCCACCCCCTCCCCCCTCTTTCCACACACACACACCACCGTACCGAGCTTTCTCTCCTCGCTGTCGTCGCTTCGTACGAAAAAATGCTCGCTCGGCCGTGTTCGCGCTAGGATTTTGCCACTTCGTCAAGTGGAACGAACGAACGAACCGAAACAAGTTATTATCCTCTTGTACTACACGTCTTTGTCTTTTCTTTTTATTTTTTTTTTTCTTGCTCTTTCAAACTAGGTTTCTCGTACGTCGAGGATTTTAATCCTTTTAATTCTTTGTCGCGCAACAATTCGAGAACGCAGCAAACTCGCGGTCTCGAATGAAATTTCCAGAGGAGAGGAACTTACGAAAATCTCTCCGGCCCCTGGAAAGTTCCTGGAACCAATTTGCAACCAATTTTACACTCGCGAAGAAATTTCACGTTAAGAGATCTTCGTCGTCTTGGAAAGTATTTTTTTTTTCTTTTTTTCTTTCTTTCTTTCTTTCTTTGTTTCTTTCTTTTTTGGCAAGCGGGAAGACGTAACGTGCAATAACTATGTTCGATCTCGGGCTCGGAGAACGTACTTGCACGCTTTGCAGAAAAACACCAGGTATCTCGTTAAGAAGTTGGCGAGTCGTCGTCGAGGACGGTCTCGGGCGAGAAGTCGATTTCCAAAGTTGGAAGAGCGTACGTTACGTCCATAAATCCAAATAAGAATTATTTATAGAAGTCGACGGATCCGGTTACCGCAGACGCCCCGGAGACCGGAACTTTCCGCCGACAACCTGACAAACTTGATGTCCGCCGTTATATCCCGCCAGTTTGCCTCGGATATTATTTTTCGAATTGCAAACTGGCCGACACGTCCTGCGCCCGAGCGGAACTTTCGAAACGAGTTCGAAACTGAATAAACGTTTAAGGATATCGGGGATAAGGATCGTGCGGCGGATACGCGGAAGCATGAAAAGTACCCGGTACACCGTGTTGGAAAATTTCCCCGTTTCCTTTATACAATCGATCCCCCTTTTTCTTACGAAGAATTTCTCGAAGAAAGGAAGCTGTTGTACGGCGTTACACCAATCGAATTCCAATTCTCATAAGTTCCTTTGAAAGAGGAACTTATTTCCTTTCATGAAAAATATTTTTCCTCCGTATGAATGAGATTTTGTGAAAGAATTCTCATAAATCTTTTTTTTTTTCAACTGTGAAAAATATTTTTCTGCTAAACGAAAGGATCTTGCGAAATATTTTGACACACGGAATTTGGATCGAAAAGTAGAAAAAAAAAATGTAAAGTGTGTGTTTTTCTAGATATTCTTTCACTTTTGTACACGCGGTGAAAAATTTCGTTTCGCGTCATCTTTGATCAGCAAGAAAATTCTGAAGCTTCGTTCGGCTCGATACGAGGACGACTCCAGTGACTCAGAAGGTAGCTTCTGAAGATTTCCAATCACGAAAGAGGACATTCGAACGTCCAACAAAAATACCAAGAGAGACCATCTTTTCTTGCTTGAAATTTTCTCCATAGTGTATACACATCGTGCACACCGTGAAAGTTTTGTCCGTCTTCGAGGACGCTTTCTTTGATTAGGCAACATTTTCGGCGACTCGTTTCACGACGCCAGCAAACATCGTGACTCTAACCATGAAGGCAATCGAAAATTGTTGCCTGGATATTCCTACGCCATTGTAGAACCCATAAATCTCTGTTTAAACATCTCGCAAGAACGAAAGTATCGAGAGAATTAAATTAATACGAGTCTCTGAAGAAACTCGGTAAAGAAACAAGCGAGGCATCGAGAGCAAGAAAAGAACGAACAAGAAGGAGAGGTGGAAAAAGTAGAAAAAAAAGGAGCTGTCGGGAAAGAATTAATAAATGATGTCGGAAAAGAGAGAGAGAAATGGTTGGGCGTTCCTTTTCACGGGAGAAATGATTCCTGAAGGGAGTTCGAGACGAGTCTGAAAGGATCAAAGTTGGTCGGGATCCAATTCACGGTCGGAGAGGCTTCAGCCTCTCTCCTTATCCGAGACGACTTTTCAATCCGCGGAAAAATGGCAAAAAACAAATTTATTTTCGTGAAAATGTTTCCCGACCGATTCCGCGTCTTCTGTTCTCCACCTTTTTCTTTCCTCTTTTTTTTCTGTTTTCCCTCTTGCTTCTAAAAAGAAAAAAGAGAGGACGCGTGTAGGTCGGGAGATCGAGGCGAGAAGAAGGAATAAAATGACGCGAGAAAGATGGACGTTCCTTCCGGCGGCGGCGACGACGACGACTCGTTCCGGAAGTGCAATCGCTTCTCGCCGTCGTCGCGGTCGCCCCCCCCCCCCCGCTGGCGTCGCTTAATTACGCGAGAACGTTCATCTCGGGCGCGAGCGTGCCAGATATTTCAAAGTTCTCCCTCGGTCAGAAGGTTCCCAGAAAAACGATTTCGCTGCATCGTGATACCCACCGTGAGATGGAGAGCGCTCGCTCGCTCGCTCGCTTATTACTCCGACGCAAAAAACACGGAGAAACGACGTCGCGTTGTACAACGGGGAAGAATGATCTGAGAATATTTATAGAAGTGTTTACGACGTTTTCGGGAATACTTACAGAGGTGTTTACGACGTTCTTCGTATATTGCCATTTACACACGGCGAACAAATGAAAAATTGTCGATGTAATTTCGTAAAAAAAAAAAAAAAAAGAAAAAAAATAGAGGGGAGGGTTTACTCGGTGTCATTGAACATGAAGTTTCTACTTTGACAGTATGTAGCGAGTTCGTTCTCTTCGAAGATGATTCTACATCGTGTCAGCAGATGGGAGAAATTTCTCGTGCAAAAATTTGAACTTTAAAATTGAGTTGCAGAAGTTCCAGCGCGTGTGAAACACATTGAAGAACTTTGTTCGCGACTATTGAGATTGAGATTTTTTCCTTGTAACGAACCTTTGAAATTCGTTGTACGATTTTTTCTTTTTTTTTTAAATAATTTTATTGCATTTGGAACATTGGGGTTGGATGACGAAATGTTCAATAAAATGGTGTGAGAAAATCGTACAAGTTTTAAAGGATCGTTGTAAAACGAATCGTAAAGTTTTCAATCTTCGAAATAATGGTGCATCTAGCTACGAAAAGAGTTAGCTTTTCAATGCCTTTACACACACGTTTAAATTTTTACAATTTTCAAGAGAGAAATATCCTCGCCTTTCCATCTATTTGCTGCACGATGTGAAATCATCTCTTCGAAACAGACGAACTCACGGCACGCTTCACGCTTTAAAATGAGTCCAAGCGGACTGTTGCATGATCTGTTTTTTTATATACGAAGTTAAAAAAAAATCGGGTAAAAATTATCGACAATTTCTCATTGTCATCGATACAGTTACATGTGTCGTTTCTTGCGGCGAACGAAATTATCGAAGTACCGTAAGTCATTCGTTTCTTGCGAATTGCGAACATCAGCCGTGTATTCGCGTAATGAAGTTGAGAAATCGACGATAAAAAGTGGGCTCTGAGCGGGGTCCCGAGGAGGCTCGATTACCGATCGAACGGTTCATCGATACGAAGCATCGTCATACCCGTCAGGGACGAAATGCGTCCAAGACGAATAGCTGGAATAACTTTTGATCGTGAACGAGCGAGCGGTTGCCGTCATCAACTGGAGGTAGACACGTGTCGCGAGGTAGCGTAAGAAGACGCTGTTCTTGCTTTCAACGACCTCGTGCTGTCTTCGGACGAGCGGAACGCGAGTCATCCGACGCGATGGAAATAAAACGAAGGCTCGCCTTGACGAAGATGAAGCCTTCGACGCGTCCAATCTTCTTCTTCGTCTTTCGCGCGACGTAATCGATAGGATCGGGACGGATGTGCGCGGGATTAGCCAATCGACTTCTTTCGCCTGGTAGGTTCTCTCGATAATCGCTTATATCGTACCGGCCCCTAGTCAAACACGTTCCATCCGTTTTACGTAAATTAAACACAGAGGCGCGAACCATCTCTGTACCGGCCTTTCGCCCGCCAGAAAATGAATTTCCATTATGAAATTCCGCGACGATCGATCGACGGTAAGCGAGAGGTAAAAACGTAATCGAGGAAGTGACTTAATCGGCGTCGGAGGGGGGGGGGGATTTTTCAATCGCGGTCGACTCGCCGCTCGGATACATTATTTCGCAGACGCGTAGAGCGAAGTAACCGGTGTCTCGACTTTGTCAAGAAGACTATGCCGACCGGCGATTTATCCCGGACGGACAAAAATTCAGATGACTTTATAGAATGATTACTTCCATTACCGGGACGCTGAAGGGTGTCTTTCGTCTTCGGAAGTCGTTGGCCCCCGCCAATGGTGTACTTACGTAACGACGTCGTTTGTGAGCGAACGAACGCTCATGAATCTCCCAACACCTGACGCAACGCCAGCGGTCACCGTTCCTGCTCGTTTCTGCCTCCACTTCTCTCGCCTGTTTTTTATTTCACCGACAATAGTCCGCCGTTCCTCTCTGTCATTCGCCAGTGACGTTTCGCTACGCGCCTCGTCATCCAACTCGCAATCCCACAACGATTAACTCGTTCTGACGAATTCGTACTCTTGTTCTGTCTTCTTCTTCTTCGAAAAAGGAATTTTTAGCGTGTTTCGCTTTCTCTTCGATGTTAATTAACCAACTGATTGCGGACGATAACGAATAACCAAACCGTATACAATAATTCGTCGCTTTCCTTTTGAACTCGTCGGTATGATATCACCGGATAGAAATTATTGAGAAGTAACAAATTTATTATCTGTCTTGCCTATTTTGTTTTATTTAAATATACTTAAGGTGATGTGCGTGAGAAAATATTACAATTTTGGAACAAAAAATTCTCGACGTGCGTGGCACGTTATTCCAGCGCAAGCGATTAAAGATAGATGAGACTTTGGTTTGTAGGAACAGTTAGAGCAGAGGCTGGTTAACCAGCTTGCCCCTACTTTCCTGATCACTAGCGCTACCCCCTCCACTGCATCGAAATTTCCCCGTCGTGCACGAGCCCCCACTTTCAGTCTCTTGATTTCATTACTAAGCAAGTAAGTGGGGAGACCGGCGCAGTGGAGGGGGAAGCCCGCAGGCCGCCAGTTTGCCGTCTCCGAGTTAAAGGATAATAAAAAGATTGAGAAGGCGCAGAGAATGTTTGTTGTTACGCAAAAATTATTTCATCATTATTAACTAAAAATACCTAGATAAATTTGTTGTCGTTGTTGATATCAAGTTAACAAAATTCAATAACTAAATAAATGTTCGAACGATATTTCTTTCTACACGAGCACGCACAGACAGCAGAAAACGCTTCGTGGGTAAACGATTCGATTCCGATGTGTTCGTCAAGCACGGTAACATCGTAATTCTGTACAGTGTTGATCCTCGAGTGATCTGTGCAGCTCAACATTCCAGCTACGAATTATCCCGAAGCGGATGCGACGTCACATTCGCGGGTTACCACATCGGACTGGTACGATTTAATGCAGCTTACCTATCCAATGTTCGTAAACATTTACGCGAACTGAAATTATTGGTTTGCCGATTCGGTCAGCCTGCTCAAACCCGACTGTGTACACATTCTGTCCCGGTGTTACGTAACGGTGTTCGCGTGCATTGCCTTACCTCTCTCTATATCTGTCTTTATCTCTCTCTCTCTCTCTCTCTCTCTTTCTCTGCAGCGGGAAAAATTCAATTACGGCAGCGAAACAACCGGCAAAGGTCGGCATCCTATCGTCCACCGTTATTGACTGAGGAAATGAATCTTTTTTCGTTGCTCGCGTGCCCCTTTTTCGACGTCCAACTTGCACGATAATTCACCAACTAGCGATATTATACAAGGTTGTAACAGAAATTTTTTCAGTGTTTTAGAATCGTTTATTTGTAAATTCAAAATTAGAATTAGTTTGAACAACTGAAAGATTCTTTTCTCGTCGAAAGAATTACAGAAAAATTGCTCCAAATGGTTTCTGCAAGCGTTCAACATCTAACAAATTCTACAAAGCTCTAAACAATATGATAATCACTGATCGCAATAAAATTTTATTAGACTAACAATTGACATGTACAAATTTAAAATAGAGTATTACAACTGCTTGCATGAAGTTGGTAACGGTTTGAAAAAGCGATCACCACGAAGAGAAGACGAATTTATGTTACAACCCAATAATTTCTTCCCTTTCGAACTTTGCAATTTCGCAATCTCACTCGCAATCAGTATCCAAATCGATCAGTTTCCAGCTGCATTTTAATTCCTTGGGAAACTCATATTTATTTTTTGAAAAATACTATAGAAGAGTGTTGATTTCTCTTTTTATATGGATTTCAGAGAAAGAAACTACTACTAGAGTTGAAAATATTAAAAATGTGACTGGATCAAGAACGACCCATTACGGGACGTCAGAGAGTTAAAGGTCGATTTGTAATACCACTGACAAGCCTAGGAGAACAAACTGTGCATCGTCGAAGCACGTATTGACAGTATTGATTAATATATACGTGGAAAGTTCAATGATTGGCGAATACACTTTCGTTCGAAACTCATTCTGCAAAGATCACTTCGAAGAAAAAATTAACTTCGCAATCGTGCAACGAATTTTCAAATAGCTACGCTAGAAATTGAAAATCAGACAAACAATTTTATATCGTGATTTCTGTAATTGGGAACTCTCTTTGTGTTTTACGACCGATTCAAATGATCCAAGATGAACGTCCTCTAACGCAATGACTATCGCAACCGAATCTTTGGTTGAAAATGAAAAATACATCGACGCTTGGACGCTTGATACCACTTGTTACAACGATCGATAATATAATCAGAATTACACGTAGCAGCGAATGAAATACTATTAATACTATTAATACGTGTTTCAACGATGCCGATTCTGGTAGCTTGTCTCTACAAACGGACCTTAACGTGGCTAATTTCACTCTCCGAACTTCCGAATCCATTTCACAAATGAAATTGCACCCGACTCGCGATCGATCGAGATGCAAAAGTTTCTGACGAGGCGGAGGTGTGGCAAACGGATATTCGGAGCGTAATCGAAGCGAGAAAAAAAAAAAACCGGCCAGCGCGACCCCCGGCACATTAATGCGAAATTAACGCGATTGATCGTTTTCAAGCGCAAACCAGAGGAAAACCCAGGGCGCTAATTGAATTTCAATTCGGTGCACAACGGCCAACGATACGCGCGATAAAACATTGCGAGGGAAAGAGACAGCGAACGACGACGTGGACAGAAACGGGGGAAACGAGGCATCGAATGTACGAGCAAAGGCACGTCGCGTATTCTCCTCTTTGGCGTTGGAAAAGTTTCGCGTCGGCCGGCCTCCTCTTTCGAATCGCTCGGTTGTCGGCTTACGCAGACTGCGCGCGAGTCGGGCTGACGGAGTCGAATTCAACGCAATCGGAGAAACAATTTTCTCGGCTGGTGGGTCGAGAGGCAAAGGAAACACGGGCTACTTGGCCGATGGGAGGTAAACGCGAAAGTTCTGGCTTTGTGACGCCGGGTGCTCTCGCCTGCTCGAGAACTCGCGTGATTTATACACGAGAAGAGATGAGACTTTCGTCGAAGTCTCGCGTCTTCTGTTTTATTGGTTCCGATGACCGTTCGCGCTCCATCAGACGACGCAGCGTGTATTTTCGCTTGAATTGCGCATCTCGGGACATTTCTGCGATTAACTATACACGTGGTACATATTAAAAATACGTGATACATTTTAGCCGTCGAGACGAGCTTTTCAATTCGACAGTGGTGTATTTATACGATGAGAAATTATTGTTATAAAAAAAACCTTTTTTAATTGCGATTTGGAAAAGACTGTGGATCGTTTAAGAATTTAAGGTTGGATTTGAAGAATTAAGTTAGGGTAGGTTAGGTTTGAAGAATTAAAGTTTGTCGAAAAAAGAACATTTCAGGCCCTTGTCGAAATGTTACCAAGAAATTCAAAAAAGATTCACGCTGATTCAGAAAGTGATTCGATCAATGTGTACAATTTTGGCGTGGAGTTTCGGACTACCATAGCGAAAAAGGTTAAAGATACTAACGACGAGTGGCCAAAGACGAAGCCGCGTCGAAGGAATTGATCCACGGAGCAATTCATGGTGTTATCAGGTAAAATAAGCACTACATTGCAAGAAAAACTCGACAAAGAATCGTTTGTTGCCTCGCCTCGGAGTGCAGGCCAAATAAATTCGACGGAAGAAGGGTGAGAAATGGGAGAAATAAATCGACGTTAAAGTCATAACCGCTATTAAATTGATTTTATTCGCGGTGACTGCACGTTTCCGTGATAAAAGCCCGGTAACAATCCAATTAGCATTATATTTCCCGATGTACTTTTCAATTGCGAAGATTTCACCGATCTCGCTCTCTCTCTCTCTCTCTTTCTCTCTCTCTTTCGATCGAATTCCAATTTCATCCCCTTCCGCCAGCTTTCGTCGATTTTTTTTTCTCTCACAGAGGCAGTTGCGAAGATCGTTTCCACGGTTGTTAATATTTCTCTCGAATCCACTTTTTCGCGACACATTTCACGGATTATTGTTGACAACTGGAATCAACAGTAGTCAATTGTTCTCTAGCAATTGTCGGCGAAGAGAAAATAGAGTTGGAAGAGGGGGGGGGGGATACAGCACGATGTGTCAACGTTAGAGTACAATTTCCATTTGCGTCGCACGCGAATTAATTAATGACACGTTCAAACTGCTTATTGTTCGACGATGTGTGTACAGTCGATCGATGATGTCAATGTTACACTGCTATTCTATATTTCTGCAGCTGCGTGTCACGTGCAATTTAGAAAAAAATGTTCAAGTTTAAATGAATATACACTGTGCATTTCGGTAAAGAAAGCATACAGTTAAAGTCGCGCAATTGAAGATTTGTAAATTTTTTCCATTCTCATTTCCTTTTTTTTTTTTTTTGGCAAAGATACACGACCTTCCAATTGCGTCCTAAATAACGCGGCGCAATCGAATTTCCATTCATCAGGAAACAACCGCTGGTCAAAGGTTTCGTTTTAATTGAATTTTTATCTGGAAAATTCGGTTTCCTCTGTCTTAGCTCAGTTGTTTCAATGATATACCGCGGTTCGTTTCTTCTATCTGGTGAAAAGCATCGTGGTTCGTCGTGTTTCAGCTTGTTGAATGAGAAACGCAAAAAAGAGAGAAAGAGAGAAAGAGAGAGAGAAAAAGAGCGGATTCAGGCTGGCCGATCCCCATGGGTAGACCTCCTCTTATCCAGCGATCGATCGCTACGACATGCACGACGAAAATTTAATCGAACGATACGACTGGCGTGACCGCCAGCCGCCGGAAATCGTTACTTTAATTTAATAATATATGTCGACTGTGCCGGGCCCACCGCGAAAATTAACAGCGACCCGTGGAATTTAACGTGCCAATGGAATGATTTATAACTCGAACAGTCGACGGTGTACCCAGTCAATTTTAATCCCTTTTTCGGCTCGTCGGGAAACGAGAGATTTAACCTATGATAATTACGTGCGAACGCGTCAACGAGTCGTAAACTGTCTTAAAAAGTAACGCACGACGATAGGAAATAATAATACAAGATTCAGAGGAAGGTGAATATTTTTCTGTTTTTTTTTTTTTTTTTTTGTTTCCATTTCCACGAATAAACTCACTTGCACAGAGAAACGGCAACGTAGAAACGACGTGGAATTTTTCATTTTCACGCCGAGCGTGAAAATTACGCGAGTTCCTTGGGAGAATTTCACCTCGCGGGCAAGCTTATTGGCTATGTTAAAGATGGCTGGAAGCGAGACCGCGGGCTGAGTATTCGCGACAATTTGTCGTGAAAGGTTTTGTCAGAGGCACGAGAAAAAGAAAGTTGATAATACCCGCGCGAACGTGGAACATGAGCCCGAATCATAATAACCTTCGGTAGTAATACTGATGATTTGCCGCGCGCGAGAGAGGGGACAGTCTGTAATTTTGTCGCGGCGCAAGGAGGTTTATACCTCGATTTACAAATTCATTAAAAAGGCGGAATGTCGAAAATGATAATTCGACGTTGAAAAGCCAAAGGCGAGTCGTGAGGCAAATCATACACCGCGAGGATCGTTTGGTTGGTTATCGTTTCCTAATTAATCTCTTAAGCCATTTGTGTCAAGTATGAAACGATGGAATTTTTTTGTTTAACGTCGAGTATACTCGTCGTGTAGAAAAAACTTCGCTTTTGCTATTTATTGCAAAGTTTAGGCAAAAAAAAATTATACGTATTTGCAATTTTGACACGTTTTAGAATATTTCAAGGCAACAAAACAAAAAAAAAAAAAATTAACAATTTTTCAAAGAAACACCAAAAAAAAATCCATCGTTTTGTTACAATTTGACTCAATCTACTGTGTTTCCTAGTCGAGCAAATAACTAGAAATAATTACGCACACCAGTGCACATTCTCGAAATAAAACAAAACGCTTAAGGGATTAATTAGCCAGCCTTGGTGTTCACTGTTTCGAATTCGCTGATAATCGTGCCACTAAAAGAAAAAAAAAAACCAGAATCCGCGATTCTTCGTCTTCGACGAACAAATTAATCGTCCATGAAATGACACGCAAATGAGGAAAAATATTCACGGTATTTGCACTCGCGGCGTTTCACGGTGGAATTGCTTTGCTCTGCAGTACACGTTTGAAGTGGATTGGACGAGGTCTGAGGTTGCTTGCGCGTAAACGTTCTGCCACAGGATTCCCTTTGTTCTTAGGTTTATAAAGAGAAGGTATAAAAATCAGTAAATATTGCAGGACTCGTTTCCGCGTAGGTGTATTCTGGGAGGCGAAATTCGTTGATGGAGATCGAAAGGATTTTATAAATAAAATAAAACAAAACAGAGTCACGAACAATACCGAGTGACAAAGAACTGTCTCGAGATATAGATACTGAGAAATTCGTCAGCTGAAGGATTTTATAAAACAGAAGTTCGTGAAAATTCGTGCTTGAGAACGCCTGCGAACGGAATTTTACAACGGAACGATATCGAGCGAGGTAGAGAACTGTGACCATAATTTTCGCGGAACAGCCAAACGCGAGCGTTACACGGTTCTTCCGTGACAAGCGGAGCCTCCGGATCCTCGTTATTACAGTCAACGCGAAGAAAAGGCACGTGCTCCCATCGACTTCGAATTGTACAAACTTTGCAATGTAAAGCTCCGAAGCTAACGAACCCGGGTCACGCACGATCTACTCGAACCTCGGCTTTTTCTTTCGTTTCCCAAGTTACTTGCTACCTCTCTCCGCCTCAGCGCGCGTATGCAGAATTTTCTTCCCTTCGGCGGGAAGAGAAAAGAGGGACATGCTCGTGACGACGCCCGGCTACGTCCACGTAGAGAGCGCGGTGTGTGTTCGATCACGAATTAGTCCAAGTTCGTGTTGCCTCTCCAGCAACCTGTAAACCTGATTAACCTCGGCGTCAGCCGAGAGATCGTTCGCTCTCCCCCAACACCTTGGGCGGACAGTTTGGCGATTCTTTCTCGCGCGGGGGAATCGACCTAGAACCTCGTTAATTAGTCTCTCATGTTTCTCGATTTCCAGAGCGTTCGGTATATACACGGAGTTGAGTCCTCGTCGACGATATCTGGGAACCTCGATAAAAAGTCGTGGTTTGCTGAGGGACTCGGTTAGAGGACGCGTGTAGGAAAGAGTGCTGTATGAGAGACGCGAGGAAAAATAGAGAATTAAGGTAAATAAAAGGGATTAAATTTCAAAAACGAAGACAAAGAGAGTAAAATAGGTACCGTAGTGGAGAGACAGATAGGTAAATAGAATTGGAAGTGGAAAGTGAGCGAATAATAGAGGAAATAGGAAAAAAGGAGGTTAGGGCGGAAAGTGTGGAATACCCAATCCTATTAAAAGCGGAAATAGAAAAAGACAGTACAGTAATGAAACAGAAATAGTCACTAAATTTAAGGTAATTAATATAAATAAGTAGGAAATCAAGAAAATTAGACGAGAAAGAGTAGTTTGCAGGCTGAAAGTAGAAGCATATCAGAAAAAAAAAAAGAATGGTTGATTCAGAAAGTAAGAAAGTCGTGGTTTGCTGATTTCCGTTGACACGAAAGCTGCGAACCGTGCCGCGCGGTAAATCGAGGAACTTGTACGAACTCGATGAATCAAGCGTGTACGTTTGGATGCGAGTATGAGACGTTGGATACGCGACGAGAGCGTTGCATAACGTGTTTATTCCTCTCTAGTTCTATTTTCTATTAATCTGCCATTTTGTTAATGTATTTCGTTAGTTACGTGTCACTGCGCTGAAACCATTTCTAAAACAGATAAAATCGTTCGCTGATGATAATTATTACTCGCGGTATAGTTAATTTCAGATTAAAGAAACAAATTATAGTGAATCGCAACCCGTTTCTCTCGTATGCAAACGAAATGCTAATTACGACGGGTTAATATACAGAGTGTCCCATTTTAATCTGTAAATGCAATTACCTCCGAAACTAGTCGTCGTTTAAAAATTACTTCAAATGCATTTTTCTCCATTTTGAGAGGGCAGTAATTTGGTACTTAGTTTTACCTCAGTTTTAGATACGAATGTCACTAATTATGTAATTTCCTTTTTTTTTTTTTTGTTTATCAATTGATGCAGCAGGTCGTTCTCTAAAAAAAACAGTATCAACCTATCTACGTTTAAAATCCATTAATTTAGATTCTCTTTTTTATAAAATATCTATGCATAAAAGACGAGAACAATATGAATACAAAAATACTGCTCTTGTCCTTTCTCGTCTTTCGTATGATAAATTTTATAAAATTACAATTAAAATATCTCCTGAACTAATAGCTCTTGAATATATATGTGTACATTAATACCCCCTTTTTTTTTACAGAAAATGACCTACTATTTCAATTGATATAAAAAAAAATATACTCTTATACTTGAAAAAATAGTGACCTTTCTGTGTTCTACAGAGACAAACTAATTACAAGTGTATCAAATCACTTCCCTCTCGAAACAGAAAAAAAAAAAGATGGATTTAAGATATTTTTTAAACGATGAATAGTTTCGGAGATAATTCATAGATCAAATGGGAGCGAGGCAATTTTATACTAATTTATTTACACGTAGACGATTGTTGCAACAGAAGCTCCGACTTCTCTACAAAATTGTACCGTTGTAACGGCAGTTATAGAAACTTTTTATTTACCAGAGAGGCTAGTATAAAAAAAATGGCGACAGTTCGTAGCCACCACGTGAGATAGCAGAGACCGATACGGCACTGGATCAAAAAGACGAACTGTTTCTTACGTGAAAGACAGCTGGATGCTTCAAGTTCTTTCTCGAAGGAGGAATTGAATCGCTGAAAGTTCTCTAACGACGCGAACGAAAAACACGAACGCGAAAAGGAGGAGGAAAAAAGCAACGAGAGTAAACTGCAATTGCACACTTCTTTTGCGTGTGTTTCATCAACCGTTTAACAAGTAGTTGGCAGCGTTGGATGAGTCCCATTTACAAAGTTGCTCGGGCCTTCAAAGGGTAAACATGTTCGCGAGCGACTTGGAAAAGTGCAGTTAATTAAGAAAACTTGATGAACACGTTACGTTTATTCGGTGGACGTAGAAGACTGCAGTCTGCGATCAGATCAGACGATTTGAAAAAATAGTTGTCAGAATGATCGGTAATTGTTTTTTTTTTTTTTTTGTTTAAACATGCGTTTAAATTTTATTGTGCAATTCAGATAAATCACGACGAAGGCAGAGTCCGAAAGAACGAAAAAATTTTTGATCCCTCGATGCGTGATTGAATGTACTCAATTCTGATGGAAAAAAAAGGAAAAAAGAAGACCGAAAAAAAATACACGTGAAAGAAATACGATGTTTTCGAAACCGATAGCCGATAGCAAGTGAAAAAAGCCGGCGCAGGAACAAACACTCGCTTCATTATTCACGCCGCGAAATCGCGCTTCACACCGGGACCAATGGAGTTGCAATTTACAACGGCCGTCTAATCGTCTTATCTGCCAGTCCATTGTTGATGAACGCACGAAAATAGGGATTAAATACGATCTGCGTCGCGTTGGAAATATCAAAACGAACGCGGGTATCGGTAGTATACACTGGAATACAAATGCATCGGGATACGTAATCCGAGCGGATTCACCGGGCACATATTCGCCCGAGTGATGAACACGGGCCAAAAATCGAACCACGACTCGCCGGTTCGAGAGTTGATCAACGTATTCATGAACCGGAGGATCGAGCAAAGCGAAACACGAGAATCAGTCTTGCAAACAAATTACAAATTTTGCCCCACCTCCCCGTTGGCACAAGTTGAGAGTATTTAAAATTGTTGGATCAAATAAAGCAGATAGATGTTCCCAGGGTGATTAATCCCAATCTTTATTTCAGAACAGAGTCATATTTAAGTCCAAATTAGTATTTGGAAAGTTAAAGGATGTTATTAAAAAGTCACATGGTCACATCTGCTGCAAGCGAGAATCGAGTAAAAGTGATTGTCAAGCGTGATCGCGAAGAATTTTTTTGCCGGCTTCTGACAAATGCTCGAACGAAACATTCAATACTTAATCGAGTTTGATTGGATCGTGTTTTAATTTCGTCCTAATGAAAGTTTCCTTAGCAAATCGAATCTCGCTCCGGGAGCATGGTCAAAAATTAAACGTGAAGAAAGACGAAGGAGGCTGCTGGCGAGAGGCAACTGAAAATTATTTAGAAACGACGATGGCGACTCTTTTTTTATTCTCTGAGTAAGCTGCTTCTCTGTTTCGTCCGCATCTAAATACATATAATTATCCTTACATGCATTTTAATTAAATTAAACGTTCGACGACTTTGATCTCTGACCTATGACTCTTTGAGCATTCGTTGAAATTACCAAAAATGAGAACTATACAACGCGTACACTTTTAAACGTATATAATAGTTTTCGATGTGTTTATTCAATACATTGTAACACGCTAGCCCCTTTGAATCTTCGATGAGGAAACTAATCATTTTAATCATCTCAGATAATCTGTTTGACGCTTCGGTATTAAATACCCAAAGGGTCAATGAAAAAGCGAATTCTTACAAAATTTCAAGAAGTTATTCCCGTAATTAATAATTCTTCAAGTAAGTAAATTAAAAGTTGCGAAAAGAAATTCATAGCTTAACCTTTCACTTGATATTTAGAAATAATTTCAGTGTTTAGAAATTCAGGGATTTTTATTCCGTTAACTTTCAGTATTAATCAATTTGCTTTTGTCTGTTGAAAGAAAGTTATTTTACTTTGTGCTGGTCACAGCTTGCTCGCTTTTTAACGAGCGGGGACGTTCTCCTTTCGCGCGGAGAGCGTGCAACGTTTCGTTTCACGGACACGGGAAACATCAACAGGGTCATTGTTGACCGCATCCAGCAGCTCGATGATCGCGATCGAAATAGCTGTCTGGATGGAAAACGTGCGGACGACTTTCGAACCGGTACCCGATCGCCAACTATTTTCGCGCGATGATGATGAGCAGCTTCCGTTAAAGTTGCTCGCCATTGAAAGCGAAAAAACAGTCTCGTGAGAAAGAATCCACCGATCCTGAAATGAACGAAAGTCACTCGCAAGGTAAAACTCTTGCCATCCCCTCCACTTGCTTGGTAGGGAGATCAACAGACTGAGGGAGTGGGGCTCGTGCAGTGGAGGGGGTAACGCCAGCGATCAGAAAAGTAAAGGTGGGGGAGGGGGGGGGGGAGCGCCAGTTAGCTACCTCTGCTTTAGAGAGTTATAGGATAAGTTTTTTAAAGTGTACGAAGCATAAAGTGTAAATTCATGTAAGATTAGGAGAAGCATTGATTGTTTACGTCGACACTCTCGCTGTCATTAAACGTAAAAGTACGTCGTTTCAAATTTCTCATTCGGCGTAAAAGTCACGTCACGTTGACCAGTCTACAGGTTGTTTCGTTTTTATCACGCCAGCGGGTTCTATAATTAAAAATAAGAAAACGAAATGTTACATAAACGTGGGATTAGAAATGTTTCATTTGAAAAAGTTGCAACAAGAATATTAAAACTGTTGTAAATTTATCGGTGTTGATGCTAATTTCGTACGTAGCGTTGCGACACACAATAATGTGCGTAATTACAACGATCGCTAATAATAAATGCGATTAAATACTGCCAACATTTCCACCCAGAATTAAACGAGAAACCAATCATCTATAATTTTGATGTCTTTATTAATACACCCAGAATTAAATGAGAATTAATTATAATTCTGATGTCTCTATTAAATAATGCAGTATTCTCTGTAATGACTCTGTATTATCATTTTTCCCCCATTTTTAATCACGGAACACGCCGACACCACGTCTGACGGGGATAAAAATGAAACACTTTTTACGTATTTCAGCCGAGGAACGCAAAGATAATTCCGCTGAGATGAAATATTAAACGCTCTTCCGATAATACCAAACATTCGGAGATTCATAAAAAACTCAAGAACAGAAACAAAGCACGATGCAGATTCCAGATACACAGGTGTTCCGTCGATTTTTCCGTCTAGCGTGCCGTAAATTATGGAAAGTTCGCGACACGAAAATCCAAAGGAACCGTAGGAGAGTACGGTGTGTCGCTTGTTCGGCACAGGCAGAGATCGCGTGGAAAAAGGAGTGGAATTACGTTGGGGGGAAGGGGGGGTGGTTTCAGCCGCGGCCATGAATCCACGCATTGAAACGAATAACTTTCACGGCACGACGCTATCATCCGCGAATGATATATAACTCCCGGCGATTTCTTGAATGTCGCGGAGACTTTCCATGCGCGTTCATGCGCACGGCAGAGCAAAGCAGCAGAACCCCACCTGGGCCGCGGTTTTATCCGCGGCGAGGTCGAAACTCGATATTTTTCCGTCGGCGAGCTCCTTCTCGAAACGCAATTTTCGAGAATTGCCGCCGACGCGACGCGTTGCAACGTACAACAACAAGATATAATTCGACGTTGATTCAATTTCGAGATAAAGTCGAGAGGAGACGCGACCTTCGCCAGACTACGGAGAGACAACCTCGCGCGAACGCATTACTGATAATTGCGGATCGCGAACGCGTCATTACGTGGTTAACGTGATTTTTCTGCTGTCTTAATTTCCGCGTGGCGTGATTACACAGCTCGAGGATCGAGGACGCAGACGACATCGCGGCAAGCCGGCCGAAACATTGAACGATTATGACCGTGAACGCGACAAGTGGCAAGTTTCTCCAGAATTTATTATTAAATGTACATTTTGTTGGATCCTTAACCATTTCTTCGTGTGTATTCGTACGTACAGGTTTGTCCGTGGCTACCGTTGATAGAATTCTGCCGTTCTGATGAAAAAACATGCAAACATGTTGCCGCGAAATTGACCTTGACCTCGAATTTCAAGATCATATTGTTTTTCATTATATTCTACTCATCGTGAAGGTAAAACTTTTCCAAAGAACTTTTAATAATTCTTTCGAAAAATGGCAAAATGTTTCTTAATCATTTAATACTGCCGACGCGTGAGTTCTAACAGCGACTTTATGGCTCTGGTCGCATGGATATCCATTTTACGTAATTTTCGTATTACGTTTCACTAACATTTGATTTATAATAGTTGCAGCGTCAGTGTAAATCTAAATAATTAACTGATAATACTGACTGTTAAAATTATTCAATATATAAACATTTTGTAATACAGACATCTATAAAGTCGCTGTTAGGACACACACGTGTCAAACGATTTGAAACTTTTTTGCCATTTTTGAAATTCAAGATCAAGATGAATTTTGCCACCGGCTCTTTACAAGTATTCCCATCAAATCGTAGAATTCATGATATGATAGATTTTCTTTTTCTTTCTACCCTATACGGAAGAATTGACGCTGACTCCAATTTTGACGATCATTATCACCGAGATTGAAAGATCATGCACGACTCTCAAATGGAAACTCGGCTGATGATTGGCTTTCGGTTTGCATATAAAAGATATAAACTGTTATTTAAATAAATTAACAACAACTTAATAAAATATTTAATATATATATGTATATATAATATATATAAAAAATAATATATATATATAATTTATATAAATTATACTATATAAATAATATAAATATACAACTACTTTACCCTATATATATAAAAAATATAAATTATTATATAATATATATATAAATTTATACAATAATTTATATACATATAATTTATATAAATTATATTATATAAATAATATTATATAAATAATATAAATATACAACTACTTTACCCTGCATATAAAAGATATAAACTGTTATTTAAATAAATTAACAACTTAATAAAATATTTAATATATATATATAATTTATATAAATTATATTATATAAATAATATAAATATACAACTACTTTACCCTGCATATAAAAGATATAAACTGTTATTTAAATAAATTAACAACAACTTAATAAAATATTTAATATATATATGTATATATAATATATATAAAAAATTATATATATATATATATAGAGCATCGTAGCGCGTCGTTTTGCGAGAATGTTACAAACGGCGGAATTTATCGCGCGTCGGCAAGTTGGTTCACAGACACGATAACTTCCGTTGTCGCGGAAGAACTCGCACGTGCCGCGATGCCGCAAGGTGACACGTGCGTTGAATTAGAGTTGCACGTGTTTCGACGGTTTCATATGCGAGCCCGCGCGTCCACGTTTCCTTCGATTATATACGTGTTAGAAGTTCCAGCGGGGGGTGTAACTGAGATGCGGATCCTCGCCAACGGGGGATACAACAGGAAAACAGGAACCCACGAACGGTCTTAATTCGTATTCGATTCGAATCTCGGCCACGTGTTCCCAACAAAGAGAAATAAAAAAAGAGTGACAAAGATCGAAATTTTACATACGTATACGTACGTAGAACGTAACCGAGGGCACAGATGTGAAATATGTCCACGTTCGTGTGAAATTTACATTCACGTAAATAAAATACATTCATTGACATTTATGTACAGTGCATTGACATTTGCGTGGAAATTAAAATTTCAAATTGACAGGTTGTTCAACGTCTGTCCGATGTTGACAAGAGAAAGAGAGAGCCAATCTTCCTTAACCCTCCTCAAGTAAAAACACTTGCCAGCTCCCGCGTTTAATTACAGCTTTCGACGGAATTCGCCCACTCGTCGCCGGCTGCGCGGGGCGTCGCGACGCTTAATTAAAAATAATAATTACCCGGAGGATGTATTTATTATTCGCTTTAGCGGCGGGTTTTACTACTAGAAAAGTTTACAGATAAACTCGAGTTTATAGCTAATTCCCCGGGCCAGCGTACTTCAAAGTGGTAGTTAACTACCTCGAACTCGTGGTAAATTACACGCCGGACATTAAGTGCCAAAGAACGTTTGCCACAGTTTTATCGCCGTTCTATATATTTTCCCCGTCTCCGCTTATCTCTCCCGTTGGATATTAATTTTTCTCTCGTGCAGCGCACGAGCAGCGTGCGGCTACGTCAGGCTAACGTCCGCTTCGCGTTCTCGTTCGTTGACAATTTTTGAACGGGGATGAAAACGATTAAGAAACCCGGGAAATGCGCGTTGCGTCGATTACCGTGCGTTTTAACGAGCTACGATGGCTAGGAGAAGCTCGAATTAAATGGATTTATATCGTGGGATTAGGAGCACGGTTAATCTTCTTACACGAGTCTTAACCAAACGAGAAGATTTTGATACGGACGAGTCTTGCGACGTGTTTTAATATTAATTTCAAATGCAAGAACACGTGAACACGAGGAAATAATAACTTTCGTTTAAAGCAGTTGGCCAGAGATGTTTTTTTTTTTTTTTTTTTTACAAAAGTTTTATCAAGTTCTCGTTCGAAAGAAGGGAATTTTTTTAAAAATTGATCGAAAGATTATCCTTTGATAATTTTGATAAAAGTTAATGTATACTTCTTACAAGTTTCAAATTGTTTGATTTAACACACTTTTACACTAGTCTCGGTATGTTTCACTTTATATCAAAAATTTTGTACGTGCTCTTATGTTATCGAAATGACATTCTGGGGGAAAAAGATGAAAAATCTTCGTTTCACCTATTTCGTCTTTAAAAAAAAAAAAAGCTGTGCAACATTTATCTGACCAATTTTCCTTCATGCAGGCGATATAAATCTTGACTTTCAGTGCCTCGAAACGCGAGTGAAAAATACGAAATTGAAATTGAAAACGAAGCGAAATGCAACGACCGATATTCTTTCAGAACTTTCCATCCTATTTAATCCGGCTTGATACTTTCCGGTGAAAGTCGAAATATATTACTCGCAGCTTTTTTTCATTTTTTAGTTCCTGCCTACAAGATGAAGGCATGGTTCGTTCGGAAGCGAACGCAACTGTAGTTTTAGTTTTAAAGCAATTTTCGTGTGGAAGTTTCTCCTCGAGATGCAGTTGTAAATTTGGACTAACAAATTAATTTTGTTAGAAACCAATTGATTCTCGAGCTTTTATACTATGCTACTGAGAAGTTCGCTTTGTAGACGCATATCACGATATTGTAGTTTTCATTATCGTGAAAGTAATGTTCTTCCAAGCATGTTTGTAGACAATACAAGCTTAATGACAGATGATCACAGTCGATATTAGAAACGAATAGGTTAATCAAGAAACGCTCAAGGTTTTCTACTTAATTAAACAGCGAGCAATCACAGTTAGCTTTCAATCAATAATCCACGTTACGTGGTTATTTGTCAGATTGATCAATCGATTTATTGAACGGATCAGTTCAATTAACCGAGCGATTTCGAGCAGCTGAGAGCAAGAAACGTACGAGTAATTAATCATGTATTTCCCAGTCGTTCGAATTTATCTTTGGAGTACAATCGATCTGCTTAGCTACCACGTATGTGTGTACGTGACGTTTCAAGCCACGTGGCTCGATGAAATTTCACACATCTCGCTCCGCCAATGGTCGATGTATCGATCATCGTCACCGAGAATACTCTTTGGAAAAATACTTGACTTTTGGATGGTATTCAAATTTGTACACTCGATTCCTAAAATGCGACGAATTGCCGACTTTTACCTGTACAATCTATACTTTACATTACGCGGATTCGCGTAAATGTCAGACACGGAGAGCAGCGTGTTCCGATTTCGATATCGATTCGTCGAGGAATGCAGGAACGAGACGAGCGAGCGAAAAACAGCGGCTTCTCCGTTGTGTGTCGGTGTGAGTGCGTCAGACGCGGTTATGGGAAATCGCAGTTTGAACGCATCGAGCCTACGCAACGTGTATTGTACGTACGCGAGAAATGGGTCTGCGGGATGAGTCATCGTGGTAGTGGTGGTGGTGGTGGTGGTCGTGATCGGCCAGCCAGTCATCCAAAGAAAACGATCTCTTCCCTCTTCGAGCGTCTTGGTGGACAAGACGTGGCCGAGACGGGGACACGAAGCTCACGGGAGATCGAATTCTAGCCGCGTCTGCGGATTATTACCGAGTCTGCCCCTCGCGTTTCAGCTGCAAAAAAAGAGACGAGAGGCACACCGTCGGCGGACAGCTCTTCCGTCCATTATCGACGATCCGGCGTGCATATACGGCGCGAAACACGTTCCTGAAACCGGTTCTGCCGATCGGTTCCGCGAACCGCATGCGCCATCGGATCCGGGTACCCACACGACTCCATCTCCGCCTTGTCTTCTTCTTCTTCTTCTTCTTCTTCTTCTTCTTCTTCTTCTTCTTCTTCTTCATCGTCGTCTTGCTGGCTCCACGTGCACGCTCGTCTCTCCTGCTTCACCGGCGCGGCGTCTGTCTGTTTCCTTCGTGCGAACTTCACCGACACCGGGTCGATCGGGGCTTCTTTCCTGCCGCCGCCGGTTGCACTTGGAAGCAACGACTTCCGCCACGCGGCCGCGCCGACGAGATGTACGGATGTGGGCCGGACCGGACCAGACCGGACTCGCGCCTTGCCTACGCCGTATTTTAGGCGTTAGGCGCAGTCGTAGGCTGGGCAACGAACATGCATCATCGTGTTATCGCCTGGCTGCCAAACTCCCTTCCGTTTCGAAGAAACTACCGAAAGGCACGATACTCACACGTAGAAAGTTGCCTTTGAAATTGCACTTTCATTGGGCAAGCGAAAAACAACGACTTCTTCATTGTGACGCGGTTATGGGAAAACGCATCGAGCCTACGCAACGTGTATCGTACGTACGCGAGAAATGGGAGCTGTTCCCCTGCAAGGTTAGATTTGCCAAGTTTCGCAATCAGTTCGAGTTGACGGAGGACAGGATAGTCGAAATATATGAAAATCTTCAATTAAGACTGATCAGTCTGACGGCTGAAAATGACCAAAGTGAAACTTTCGACTCGCCTCTCCAACGTTTAAATCCATTTCCCCCCTGGGAGTTTTCTAAACTCCTCGAGTCACCTTTCCAAGTTGCCCACGACCAATTATCGCAAATTCGAAAGAACAATCAATCCCACCACCCGAGGGAGATTACTAATTCAACGTGCTTTTCTAAAATTCCACGATTCCCGTGAAAAGTGTTCTTAAACGTTTCTCCTTGGATCACCCCCGCTTCAACGGGGGATTTGAAACTTTCCAAACTCAGCACTTTCAGAAAAAGATTGCTCGTTAGAACGTGCAAACATTATTCCCCTTTGACAGCAGCCCTCTTTCCCTCTACGAAAATTTCAATTACAACGCCGGACCGATTAACCTTAGCTCGGCTTATCATTTATTAACACTTTTCTCGCTACGTCGTTTTCCCCTGGCAAAGTGGTTGGCGAGAGGAGACGATCGAGGAAACGATTTCGAACAAGTCTCGCGGGGATAGAACGCGAAGGGAAGCGGAAGTCTCTGGTGCACGGTTACCACGAAACGCTATCCATCACAGGACTGATCGTCAACATGCGTCACGTATTTTTCGAGGCTTTCGCGCACGTTAGAAACTCGCACTCGCGCGCGCGCGCGCGTAGTTTTATCGCCGGCATTAATTTCGTTCGTACGTGACGTACGAAACAGTCGAGTCGCTCGATGTCGATCTGAAATCTAGAAACTAGAGAGAGTCGTACGAACGATGTTTATGGGATTCTTGAATATTTCGGTAGAGAAATTCGGTAACGGTGAATATTTTATACTTTGAGAAGGTGAATTTCTAGTAGGATTGATTTTAGCTGTTTTGCTACCGATTCTTTAATAAGATAATTAATTTATATTTGTAAGATAAATTCTTATGTGTATAAATTCTTTGTAAGATAAATTCTTTAATAAGATAATTAATTTATATTTGCTTAATCAACTTATTTATATTTATATCTATACTATGCTTATTCATTTCATTTATTTATATTTACTTATTATCATATTTATTTCACTTATTATGTTTCATTGTATGAATTCATTGAAGCGAGAAATCAGTCAGGAGAGGTCGACAAAAGTGTAATCGTTTTTATTACTTTTTTTAAAAAAAGAAATAAAGATTATAATTGATAGAAATGACCAAAATTGGGAAAAGTCACTATACTCAATTACACCTTGAAGAAATATCGTTAGACCCTCTGCGTGACAAAATCCTTCACATTGAATTTCATAGAAGCATTTCGTGATAGTCGAAAATTGAAGTGTGGTAACTTCACTTTTCATTTTTCGAATTTCCACAATTCCGGGTTTTCAAATACCGTCGGGCGTTGTTGTCTGCTGTTGTTGTCTATGACGTAATCAAAGTGTATCCACCCAATAATAAGAAACATCTTCAGTGAAAAAGACTAAGTTCATTTTCTTTCCGGCGCGGAAGAAGAAATGTTACGAGCATCGTGCAACGATCGAACCGATATATGGAAACGATAAATCGGAAAATTTGGCGAAACTTCTGGCGATTCTCCGCTATGCTTCTCCACTGTCTGTTTTTACTGCCTTCATGTTAAAGCTCTGCGACTGGTTTACAATAAATACACTGAGGATTTATAAAATACCATCGCGTTCCTTTCCCGATCGCGCAACGCGAATTGTAACTTCCGCGGCGCGACGAATCGTTCAAGAAACAAAGAGCAACAAACTTTTCATCCGTCGTCGCGGAGAAAATCTTACGGACGTTGATCTCTTCGTTTTCTCGGTTTTGCTAGAAAATTGCACGAGCAACTGCGGATGGAAATCAGCTTCGATCATGAATATCTGGCACAGTACCCGAAGCAGGTCTTTTGAAACCTCAAGTGTCGCGTTGTTTCAGCTCGCTTTCGCGGCAAATTTATAGAAACAAGACGCTGACGAGACTGTTGCAGATTAATTCATGGCGGGAGTTTAATTTTGCGATCGCGCTCCGCCTTTGAGGAACACCGTCTTCTCCGAGTGAACGAGTAAGTTTCGTAGCTGACGCTGCGAATTCCTCGCGAACCCGAGGGAATGTTTGTTACTTTAGGGGACTGTTCCATCGAGATTGTCGACGTGTTTAAATGTCGAATAGTTTTCGCGGCGTTATTTTGACGGTTTCTGAACATTGCAGCAGGAATCCGTTTCGGATGATGCGTGGAGAATTTCAGCGAAGCAACTTCAACCGTTGTGTTGAAAACTGTTGTTAATTAGGAGGAAGGAGTTCGTTAATTAGTCGAGAACGAACGGCTACTCGATTGAAATTTTTTGTCGTGGCAGGAAAAAGCGACTTTGAAATTTCCCGGAATCCCACGATAACACGATACTTGGCGAATCTTTAGAAAATTGCTTTTATGCTCCGAATCCCGCGGCTTTTAGCGCGGCTTATTAAAATCCCCGACTCTTCCTCAAATCCTCCTCCAATTCCTCCTCTGTTCTTCTCTCGCGCAAAACGATACGTTCTTTGCAGTGGTATCGTGTTCTACGAAATTTCCAAACAGGTAGTGATCTAAACTAGAGCGGACGTTCCCCGAGAGAAGTATCCCTCGAGATTAATTGTGGAATTGATAATAAGGCGGAATAACGACGGAAGATTGTCTGAGAAGAGAGAGGCACGCACACTTCTAGCCTACCTCTGTGGAGGTAACCGAATTTTCCGTTCTAGCCTTGGGATTCGCTCTCGCGTGCTCGCCTAAAGCCGGCGAATGTTAACAAGTGAACGGTGCAGCAGTTACGTAACCTACAAGACAGCGTGTATCATTAACCACGGAAGACCGGCTTAACCGTGCAACGCGTACAGGTGCGCCCGCAGCGAATTTAGGTTAATCGCTCTGCTAGGCTAATCGTTAGATGTACACCATTTGCACGAACTTGGCGGAGGGCCTCGTAAAGCGTGCTCGCGTAGCGATTCACTCTGTAGCGGCTCGACTCCGATGGAAATGACGGGACATCATCGATCGTTGTCTTCTTACGGATCGTTTGTCTTTATTCTATTCGTCGAGCGCCGTCACAGCCAAGCTGTCGAGGAAACATTCTGCAGTGATACGAGCGAACGTGTTTCAACTCTTACAGTTAATTCAGTCCTCCCTTTATTATTCTTAATACGTTCCGTTTTTGAACATTGTAATCATTATCTTCTATGGAACTTTTAAACGTTGTGACGTATGTCTTCTCAAACGTCGTCAAACTGTATCAACTTGGCTCTGTATTTTTCGGCCTCAGCACCAAAACGGTTAGTAATAAGTTGGGAGGTTCTTGAATTTCGTAATCATTTTTCTACTCTGTACGGAGTTTTTATACTCTCTGCTCAAACCTCGTCAAACTGCGTCAACTTGGCTTCGGCATTAAAAGGAGTAACAACTCCGATCTTTTGAATTTTGTAATCACTTTCTACAGAAATTTTATGCTTTCCTCTCAAACTTATTAACTGCAATCTTTTATATTTCTTTTGTCACGGAATTTTTATACTCTTCTCTCAAACCTCGTCAAACTGCATCGACTTGGCTCTGTATTTTTCGGCATCAGCACCAAAAATGTTGGTATGCGATCTTTTGAATTTTATAATCATTTTTTGCAGAAATTTTATACTCTCTTCTCAAACCTCGTCAAACTACATCAACTTTAGGCATTAAAAGTTGTTTCCTTCTTACTTTCTTGTTATGTGTGAAATTGTGAATAATTGAACGAAGAATGAACGAGACGTCAAAGAATACGTTTAATTCTAATATTCCGATATTTTAATGGTCCCTTACACGCGTTTGTAAGTACATACATTGTTCGTTTTCAAACGATATCTTTATCCGTCTAATAAAAATATTTTACACCTGATGATTATCGCGAATGACGGATGATAACCACAGGCAAAGACTAACTAATAGTTACGTGGGAAGAAACGTGGGAAAAAATTTGATGAATAATTTCGATGGAAGATATCTCGAATGATTGACTAACACTCGCAGTTGTATAACAACGATTTTCTAACATTCAAAGTATTAGCAGATGAGGTCTGTGAAGTCTTTCATTTTCGCCAGTTTCGTGGCATAACTGACACCGTTTTATAATAGAATCTGAAAACCAGAACCGTAATAACTTCTGGCAAGGAGATTTCGTGAGCTGAAATTACACACGGTGAATGTACGCTCGTTTTAATTATTCGTTTTCAGTCGTAGTGAGGCGAGAAATTTATTTACGAAAGGTTCGAACAAGTGCTATTTTGAATGATTTTACAGATTTTGAACTCCAATATATGTGTCATTCGAGAATTCTGGTTATTCGTTTCCTGCGGGTGTGGTGAAAAGCTTGAAAGTATATATTTCTGGAGTTCCAAAGAAGAAGATTGTGAGAATTTTAGTGCAGAATTAATAGAGATGAATTGATAATAGCCTTAAAGATACTCGATCGATCCCCCCTAGTTTCTTCATAACTGGTACTATTATTGTACAGAAAATAATAAGAAAAAAATCGATTCATCAGAAACCTTTCTACATGCACATTTTCACCTGTGATTCATCTACGATTGCGTAAAAATTGTACTTTGATCGAGAGTATTGTTTCGACTTGGAATGTGCGCCGGAATATTAATAATTTTATGTAAGGAGACAGGCGAATCAAATAAATCCGGAAGTTTGTGAGTGACGAACACTTGGAAGGCCAGAACGACCAGCACGATCCATCGCGATATCCGCAATTTCTTATTCAATCTCGTAATAATATAATTATATAATGCGGACGTTATTACGCACTTCGTATTTCTTGCCGACGATCAATTTCCCCATGAAACAGCTTTCAAGCAATCAATGTTTTAAATAACTAATAACTCCAATTTACTATTACTTTGTTTCCTACAACCCAACTCTATCCATTTTTTACTTTTTCTTTTTTATTTCTTTCCGTGTTAACTATATGGTAGACTCAACGATATTAATCACACTCGCGAATATAAGCTAGACTGCGAATTTTTATACAAATTCATATTTTTGAGAATCTGATTTAATTAAAAAAAGAAGGGAAAAAATTTCGATGGAAAATTTTTCTGTCTGTCAGATGTTATAAAAAGCGCAGTGTGTCGGATATTTTACATATTTCTTCACATTATTTGCATTCTATATGTACCCGCATTGCAGCAATTTTGCACTTACGAATGTAAAAATCCGCAATCTACCGCGTATTTTTATACAACGGAGTGTTTTATGGTTAATAATTGATAATCTTTCTCTTTCGCTCTTTTTTGATTTCCATCTCTTCGTAATCCCCAAACGTCCGTTAAACCCGTACAAAGGATCTGACCGAAAGTCAACAGGATTTCACTCTTGGAATTATCGACTCGAATCATTGTAGGTCGGCACCTACGTCGGAAGTCAACATCCGACAATCAACAATAACGAACCGTTATAAAATCTATCTAGGCGGTGATTGAGCTGGCTCTCTCTCTCTCTCTCTCTCTCTCTCTTTTTCTAGGCTAGAGTTTTTGCACTGTCAATGGGGAGAGCTGCCAATATCAGCGCGCATACGGGCGCAGGCCAAGTGAAAATTGATGGTTCCGAATCGGACAGGAAGATTTTTCCACGGTTCGCCGGTTATCGAGCCGAAGTGATAAGCAACGAAGGGCCCGTGGCCAGCCGACCGTGTAATTTTCATCCAACCGTGCATTTCCACGTAGCCGATCTCTCTCTCTCTCTCTCTCTCTCTATACGTGGCACGATGTGCATGCGCCACCACCATACGTCCACGCACCTACAGCTCCTTGCGAGATACGTATCGATATGGGCGCGGCGAAAGTTCCGTGCCGTTCTCCTTCGCGGCCAATTCGCCCCGTTCCTCCACCTCATCCGCGCAAAGTCGATTCGTAGGTTGCAAAGGATGGATTTGCGAAGTCGGGGGAAATTTGTTTTTGCACCACCGAACATGAAAATTGCACATACTCCACGTGTTACGCGGAGAGAGATATTCTCGACGGTGCGGGATCTTCAAACGTCGAGTACGTGATTCACGAATCACGCGTCTACATTTTTTGACAATATTTCAGTCGATGTTATATCGGAAAACAGTATTTCGTCGTGTGCATTGATACATTTGTAAATTAATTACGTACAGAGCAATCAGAAATATCGTAAATTCTATACATTAGTAATATATACATATATAATCAATTACGATAAATTTTTTTTTATTGTATGTTGTACGTTGATACATTTATAAATTACCTACAATAAAGATCTAGGATTACAACAAAACTTTCGATATCAAAATACTGTTTCGCGTGTAATATCGACAGAAATAATCACGTGACTCCGTCATCTTGAATATCTGCGTTGTTTTCGAGTACACGAAGAAACTTTGCTAACAAAAATTATTTGACTATGATATGACAATATGGTGGTTGCTTTTGTTGAGATTTTTAGAGGGTTTCGATGTTATTTCAAAGACTTTTCCAAGTGGAACGATATATTTGTTGCTTCATCAATCGACGCAGCTCTGCAAAAAAAAAAAACTTATAGAAGCTATTTTCTTAATCTCAATTCTGAATATCAATCCCAAGTTAATTTGAATTTATTGTATGAAAGATGGAGACTTTTCTTCTCTGCGCTCACGAATCCTTTACGTGTAGATTTTATTTTATTAAAATATCTCCCAAATTATTAATTTTCGTAGAGCATAAAAAAAGCATAAAGGGGAAGTATAGGGTTGGAAGAAAGCGACCTTGAGGCCTCTGAAACTCCTCCAGCCACAAAAGAGTTACCACTTCAGATGTCACAACCCTCTGAACAATTTTTTGTTGACAAAGTTCTTTGCATCTTCAAAAATTCAAGGTGATTGAGTTACATGATTCACCCTGCGAACCTGTCTTTATACACGGTTCTAAGAAGGCCACGATATCGCCCTTTTTTGCATGGCCGTAGCCACCCCCTGCGACGAGGCCGGACGCCGCGGGATTTATAGTAACGCGCCGCGCCGTTTATCAGCGCCGGGCCATCGACGTAACGCGCATCGGCGTAATGCATCGACGCCCCGATACCATTAATTGCCCGAAAGACTCGAAACGCGGCAGCTGTAATTTATCGGTTTGCTCGGATTAACCCGCGACGAGGCACACACCGTATCTCGAACGTTTACACGGGCCAATTTACACGCGCGTTCTCGTTCGATCTTCGGAGCTCCCCGATCGCCGAGCGAAAGCGCAACACTTGCCGACGAGAAACGTCGAAACGCGCGCGAAGCGAAGAGGAGCGTGGACGCGACCAAAACAGAGGAGCGGAGAGGCATCAGAGGGTGAAAAGGCAGAAAAAAAAAAATCGACGATCCGGTGAAAAGAACCGCTGTGTATAACCGGTCGCGGCGCGATTCCGATACACTTCGCGCGCGCGCGCGCGTGTGTACAGGGATAAATCGTCGGTCTTTTCAGCGGCGGCTCAGCCGCCGGTACATGTTCCAGGAAACGAGAGCTCGGCACTTACGTGCTCGTAATGCGGTGGATAAGGGTGAGGAGAGAGCATGACCGGTATGCGCTTCTTCGTGAATCTAATCCCCGAAGCGGCGAAACACCGCCCACGCGAGCCGGCCAAGAGCCTCTGCATCGAGATTTTCTCGCGAGCCCGAGAGCTTTCTCTCTCTCTCTCTCTCTCTCTCTCTCTCTCTCTCTCTCTCTCTTTCTGCCTGCTTTGGTGGAAGCAACGAATGAGAAAGAGAAAGGGAGAGAACGAAAGAGGAATAGTGAAGTAGAAGGAAACAAGAAAGAGATGGAAACAGACAGAGAGAGAGAGACGATATACCGGTTTTCGAGGAGGCAGAGACTGGGGGCGGCGGAAGTGACGTCACATAGGGGCCACACGCGCATATCGCAACGTGATGCACAACCTCTCTCGAGACAATGACCCATCCTGGCTCTCTCTCTCTCTCTCTCTCTTTTTAACCCTCTCTCGCTATTTCTCCGCGAGGGTTCTCCAAAAGCTACTCACGCGAGCTTTTAGCCCGGCGAGTCTTCCTGGGAGCTGACGTCGAAATCGTTCAAACGCATCCAGAGTTCGGGTTCTATTTAACACACACAGAAAGAGAGAGAGAGAGAGAGAGTTTTCTATTGACTCGCGAGTTCCTCCGTCCTAAACAATTCGTCCCGTTATGTCTTTCCTCTGTACGCGTCTGTCTTTCCTCCGCCTTTCCCGGAGACAGTCAATTATCCACGCGCGAGTTAAGCAAGTCCCTCATCCCCGGTCTTTCGTCAAACAGCGTGACGCGCGTTTCGTACGCGGAACAGTTCCAACGAGATGTTTAATCGGTTGTGAAATTTGCATCTCGAAACCTACGTGCCGTAGGTCCTCGGTTTAACTTCACTTTCCGCGAACTTATTAAAAAAGTTTCAACGCCCTTTCACTGAGGAGCGAAGGAGAGGAAAGAACGGTCGAAGAGAGGGAAGAAAGAGAGACGAAAGGACGTAGGAAATGAAGAAGTGAAGCACAGTGGCAACGATGGAGACGGATGGGCAACGAAAAAATGGTTGACCGTTTCGTGAAGTCAGAATGGGACGATAAATGATCGTAAATCCTATCTCGCGAAGAAACGGTGATCAGTTTCGACGACGAGCTCGATTGTTTTACGATGGAAACGAAATGAAAACCATGGCGACGAACGCTCTTCGAGAATTTTACCGGGGCAAATTGCGCTTCATCGTTTAAAATACCCGGCGCGGGAAACGCCGGACAAAGGGAGCCATAGTTAGCAGACAATTGGCTTGTCTGGCTTGGAATTTAAATATTCAGGGCCCCGTTCAACCAGGTATGCACTAGGTAATAACAACTTCCAAATTGATTCACTGTCACGGACGTTTCGTCTTCAGCGTTGAACGTCTGTCGCAAAGCTGGCGAAGAGAGCTTGCAGTACGCGTCACGTGTACGTGTTGCACATCGACGAAACGAATGCTATTCGGTCCGGGGAGTGACGGATCCGAAGCTGGTCCCGCTACCAGCGCGCGACGACTTCGTAATTACCGGCGCATTGTGTCCTGCTTAGCGTTGTGTTTTCTCCCGGTTTCTTTTTTTTTCTTTTTTTTTTGTTTTGTTTCTTTTTCCCCTCTGTTCGAAGACACCGGGGCTCGTACCCCGTTATAATGCTTTTCAGCTAGCTCGTTAGCGAGCTCGTCGCCGTTGAAATGTGCAAGCTTCGCTTTGTGTCAATGCCACGGACGAGAATGCCGTACAGGTTACCGTTTATACTCGTGAACTTAAACGACAGAGTTATCATTATCATTATTGTTGTTGTTATTATTATTATTATTTGAGGTCTTTGTCGTCGTTTCGCCGTCGCAGACAGGTGACAGATATTGGGCACGTCTCGATATCTATTTTTTTTTTTCTTTTTGTAGTGAAGCAGTGAAATAATTCTAGAACGAAATAAATAGCGTTTCGTCGAATGCTAAATTGTCATCGTTAGATTTTGCAATCGTCTCTTGCGACGACAGCGGTTACAAAGAGCGAACAGTAGATTCTGTCAACATCCACTCGCAGCCCATTTTGCTACGAAACGGCTGTCGTGTTCCGCTTGCGCGACTCCTCTGTCCGCTTCGCTTGTTTTTTTTTTTTGTTTTTTTTTTTTAAGTGAAGGTAACTTTGCACGCGACTTAATAAAGCTGACTTAACGCATCTGGCTCATCGCGACAATATGATTAATTTATATGCCAACGTTCATTTGTCGCTGTTCATGTGTCGTGTTAATCGTAAATGATACGTTGCAATTGGTCACGGAACAATTATAAAGCGATATGTGACGCTGGCGTTATCTCAAAATGTACTTGTCTACAAATACCCTCTAACATCCAAGATTAGTCGAAGAATTACTCGATACGTTTACGATAGATATTTTCTGATACCATACAAAGTTTTATTTTATTTAAATTATTGTCGCTAAATTGATGGCAACGTTTATTACATTTGAAAAGCAAAAAAACATTACTTACGGGTACCCGTAATATATATATCCAAGATTCAGACGGATTTTTCAGAGTGTAATTGGCCATGTTTAGCAGCTTGCAAGACTGGATGTCGTGAAATCTACGAGCTACGTAGTAAATCGTAACCAACGGAACATAAACGTGGTTATTCGCTAACGAGTCACGTCCAGTAATATTTAACACGACAGTACGCGTACCTGTATGATAATAAATTCTTCACGCTCTCTCGCGACTTCCTTTCCGCTGAAGGTGAATTAGTTTCTACCGCACAACTCCCCAGGAATCGTTGAAGATGCTAATTATCGAGTTTATCGAGGAAAATATATAGAGTCTGCTGTATATCCAAGGGATCAGGATACCTTTCGTCAGATTTTTGCTAGGCCAATGAGCTTGGAATTTTATCACCGTTCGCGATTCAATCGATCGCCAATAAAGTTTAATTCTCGGCACAGACAAGGAAGACTTTTATCGGTCGCCTTTTAACGATTCGATTGCTTCACTCTCGAAACTCGTCTGTTATAGGTGATCGGGGTTCAGAGGTGTGATTCAACTCTCGTCGACCGATTCTACTTGCACTGCGTGGAGAGAACGGTCCACGCGCGGCGCCCGATTCACCAAAATGGCGAGGACTCAATGACGAGACACTTCTGCGTTCTGCGGATAACGTAAGATATTCACGATGAAAAATTCGTAGGCGCGTCACGCACGGCCGCCCGTCGAAAACGTGTTTTACAGCGTTACGCTCGTCGCCCGGAATCTTGACGCTTGCGTTACGTGACTTGTAATTATATGCCGAACGTGACGCTCGTCATCAGTGTCACTTGTACTTTCCACGGCTATTACTCGTTCATCCCGTGCGAAATTTTAAATGGAAATCAACCGGCCAATGTTTCCACCATAAATGCTAAACGTAGGGAGTCACTGTGGAAAGACTACAGAAGGCACGACTCCCATTAACATGCAATCGATACGCTAAATGTCGAAACCGAATACAGTAATTACTTGCGAAAAGAAACCTGCTAAGATAATAAACTTCGGAGTAGCTTTGAATCCTTGAAGCCTTTATTTTCAAACTGAGTTGTTCGTTTCATTTTGGAATGTTTTTCACAGACGACATTTATCTTCTCGTAGGATTTATCTTCTGTTGAACATTCTTATCTGTCACGTCAAGAATCGGCTAAATTCAAGTATACTCGATAAAATTTTCGAATTCGATTTCCTTGGAAACGAAGGCTTTGATGAAAAAAAATTCTGCTCTTTCTTTTTCGATTTACTTTCGATTCTCCTTTCGACGCTTGCCACTAGATGGGCAACACGCTGTATAATTAGAATTCATTCATATAATTATCTTGATCATATTTACCTTCGTTTATATAATTGGAATTTAGGTTTCAACTGCAGGTGGAATTTAATTTGGTTCAAATGAACGGAGTTCTACGGTAATAGAAACGCGAAAATAACATTGACATTGACATTTTCTAGTCTACCAGTGTCTTTTTTTTATAACCGGATCGAGTTATACAACTTCATAAACTGCGAATAGAACAGAACTACCCCGGTTCAGATGTGATGAAAAATAACTCGTACGTTCTTCGTGCTCGCCCGCGAAAATAGGATAGGCGCGATGTTTTAGTATTCAAAGAAACAGAGAATGTTATCTATCTGTACAGAGTTGAAAAACTAATTTGTCCTGCGCTTTGACGTTCGGTGGGCACGTAGAAAAAGCTAAACAAAGTTCGAGCTGCAGCTTCTACAGATATAAATGACCCTGCTTTTTTTTTTTGTAAATAAGAGGAAAGTAAAATTCGATGGTCTCTGTATCTGGTTAACGTTTGAATCTGCAGTTCGATAACACCGGTAGTTTGAAAAATCTAGTCTTCACAGTTTGCTTTCACAAGATACTCCAAATAAGTAAAAGAGTAGAAACGCTGTGAAAATAATTTTTATAAATTGTAAATTACAGTAGAACTTTATACAAGTTCGTGTTCAGTTTCAAACATAGAATATATAGAAATCATAACAGATCAATTTCTGTTATTCTTATCCACTCTTTCATTATTCAAAGAAATAAGAGTGAGATGTGGAAAATGCTAGTAAAAAATTGTAATATTTTGAAAAAATATTACGCGATATCACTGTAACTCAAATATTGTTAAAAGAAGCGTATAACCTACAATTATTATAGAAGAGTCTAACGACGAGAAGATATTGCTTTCACATCACCGACGTTTGACGCAGGGAATACCGATCGATCGGTTGGAAATAATATCGAAACGTTCGTTTGCGATTTTAATGCGGCGTATAAATCAGATTTCTCGCGCGCGAGATATTGTTTTCTTTTGCACGTTCGGATTCTCTCCTACGTGGGAGAAATTCGTATTTTCATATTTATTGCACCGACGGATACAAAGTTGATGGGCCTTTGATTTTATTCGCCGATTGAGCGTCCATTAGCAAGAGAGCGTTCGAATTGTAGCGCGGCCCGACGTTTGATTTACTTTGTCGAGCCACGTTGAATATTTAATACGAATACGATTCTAAGATGAAACATTAGTAGCGAACGCCGCGTGTTCGAAATGGCATTCGAACAGGATACGAGTTCGATATCAAAGAAAATTCTCCACGGCCAAGATTGAATTTACACGATAAGAGATAATAACATCTCGCGGGAAAGAAATTAATTTCAATTGAACTCCATCGATGATCAATTTAGCCATTCTCGATTCTAATTAAATTCCACTTTCGCGTAATTAATTCTCTTTCAGCTGTAGAAAGCTGTTTCGTCGACACGCCGGTGTTTCGCTCAATTAGTCGCCAATACCGTGAAATGAAATCGCCTCTCCTTTACCGAAACCGAAAGCCAAAAATACCAGAGTGCACTGTTAGACCTTGCTAGAAAAGCTACTTTACTTGAAGATGTTACTACGTTGTAAGGGTATGATTAAAAATTATACTTTACAGTTTTAGAGAACTTTTATTCGAACAAGACAAGACTTCCACTCCATATAGGAACTTGTGTAGAGATATTACAATACTGACTGTACTTGTTACAATTTTGCACACCTGAGAAATCTCTTAAATTATGCGTTAAATTATCTAATGAAAAATTGTTTAGTACAAAACTTGTATAGTTTTAATTCGTATACTATATTCCAACGTCAGAATTCTTGGAGCTACACGAACAATTTTTTCTCTATGTAGAAAAACAATTTTGTCTCCATAAAAAAAGGAAACAAAACCGAAGGAATCAAGTTGACAAGAAAATTAAATTGATCCTAACTTTCTGTCTCCCCCTTCCTCAGCCAGTAATAGATATATCAGACCGTCGAAAAAATTAAGGAGCATTAAGGAGGATTAAACTCACTTCTTGAGCGAGAAGCGTCGAGTGTCCATGAAATCGGCGCGCGTCTTTCGGACCACGCGGCAATGTAAAGGCCGCGTATTAAAGAAACACGCGGGCAATTACCTCTCGGTGGCCAGAGAGCGTATTGTCGAGCGTAAGCGTACGGGTTGTTCCCAGGTGTGCCGCCTCGTTCTTTTCGGTTCGTTGCCGCTCGACACGGCCCTGTTAATTCCAGTCGTAATATTTAAGCAGAGAGTTCGCGGCCACGTACTACACGCCGGCCGAACGAATCTTGTCTAGTTTCGTACTCAAAGAATGTTTTTTACCGTCCGTACTAATTTGCAGTACCACTTTCCAGTAAGTCCGCCATCCGCGCGTCAAAGGGATCTCCATTAAACGATCATTAATGTTTCAAAGGGAAATTAAAAAGAAACTTTTCCACTGTGTGCCGCCGCCGCCGGACGTACAAATGAAATTTTCGTCCTGCAGACTGCGAACTTTCAGCCCGGTGCCGCGCGCGAATCTATAAGATAGCTTTCTCTCTCTCTCTCTCTCTCTCTCTCTTTTTTTTTCTGTGTGCCGCGCGACTGTAATGTAACGAGATATGTAGCTTGAACTTTTTTGCCCGCGCGTACGTGACCCGTTCGAAATCTTTTACCAGGATCGAATAAAACCCGGAATGGATTTAAACGGATCGCAGAAATTCTGCGGGAATTAAGGGGCCAGGATTTTTATCCATCTGTCGCGGTTAGTAAATTTTTGCGTTTCGCTGGTGTTCGTGCGAGAACACGTCAACATAGCCTGCCACGTTTTTCTCCTCTGATCTTCGTGTTACAGCGAACAGCATGACTGTGAATGAAACATTGTCGGTGATTTAAACTGATGTAACTTTGTAAAAAAAAAAAAAAGAAAAAAATCTACCTGGTCTCATCTTTAAAAAAAAGAAGATGATGGAAGATGTAATCACGTGGAAGAAAATGAGGATAGCTTTTCTAAATTCTATTATATAACGTTCCACAAACATGTGTGGAAACATCAAACAATATTTTTCGTGACTGAATCCACCATGGTGATGAAGATTGAAATTTTCTTTTTGTCACTTTATCGAACTTGGAACATTAGGTTTAGATGATGGAATGTTAGAATTTCGTGAATTTTTGTCTAACAGAATGGAGAGGAAAAAATCTATACTATAGGTTTCACGAGGTAGAGATTCCAATCTTGAAAATAAAAGTGGATCTAATCGTGAATCATTAAAATCGAAATAAGAATTTACATAATCTCCTTTTACATAGTTACATCAGTTTAAATTATCAACAGTTTCACAGTCTAATATGATTATGCTTTTCACTCTATATAACTCGATAGAATACCAAGAAAAATTTAAACCATTTCAGAAGAAAAAAAAAAAGGAAAGAAAAAGAGCAGCTTCCTCGTTACACATTGTTCAGCCGTACAAAGAGAGTATCCTGGAAGCTCTCGCAGCAAAGTCGAATGACTTTGAACAAAACAGTTTTTCCTATCGTGGAATTTCTTCTCGGGATCGTAACGACGTTCACCGGCGTGTCTTGTCCACGCGACGAAAAAAAAAAAAAAAAGGAAAGAAAACGCGTTGTTCGCGTTTCTCGGGCGTCTTTGTGCGTCTTACGCAGCGATGTTTCGTCGCGAGAGACAGTGGACGAGCAAGTAAGCGCGCGGAGCCGCTCGGGTGAAGAAAAGAGGCGCGCGACGAGGCAAAGGAAACTGTCCCGACCACGATGTCGCCTCGATTGTTCTTCCCACCTGCGGCTGCAAGCTGGAAAGAAGGAAAAAAAAAGAAAAAGAGAGAAAAAGGCAGCGAAACGCCGCTAACAATGCTAGAAATTCCACGAGCGACACAAAGCACCGGATGCCGTTGCACGTTCGAGAAACGACAAGAAACAAACCGACAGCTTAGAGTCGTTTGACCGTCATCGATGACGCCCCGCTTCCGCGATTTCTCTCTCTCTCTCTCTCTCTCTCTGTATCTCTCCCCTTCCTCTTGAGAAAATGGAATGTCTCCATTGCGAGCAGAAATGCCTCGCCGCGTGTTGCACGTCGTTCTAACGTTTCGTCGAACGAGTTAATACAGCGATCGGCGTAATTGATCGCTAAATTATCGGTCTCCGCGCGGTTTTTTCACGTCGTTGCGAATGCGACTGAAGAAATTGGCAAAATGACGAACGAACGAATTCAAGGGAAGAACATCGGTTGATGTCTAATAATAATAATAATAATAAAAAAATGTCGAGTCACACAGGTAGTATTAACGTTTCACATTACAGTTCCTGGAAGTTCGTTCCCGATAACCTAATAACTTCCGTTCGGTATGAATGAAATCTACGGTCTTTAATTTCTCAGAGATGTAAAAACGAGCACACGGATTCACCTCCTCCAATTCAGGTAATCGTCAGAGTGATTTTATTTCTACGGCACTAAATTCTTCCTCGGTGAAAATTGCGCGATTTCGGAACAGCTGCTCAGTCTGCAAATCGTCCCTCATCAGGGGGTTGATGATGTTCCGATGTTTTTCTTGAGCCCGGCATTAAATCGCGGGGGTGGGAGGAGGGGGGGGGGCTCGAATTAAAAGCGGCAAGCGGAAGGCAAATAAAATATCACTGTGTGTGAGGCCGTTGGTTTTCCTCGAAGCGGGATCGATAGATCGTCCAGTATCGCGAAACGCGGACGCGCGCGATGGCGGGTAGCGCACGCGGGGCGTAGTCGAACGAAACGACTTTCGAGGGGAATAAAAACATCGCGTTTGTCGATAGAGGTAATTTAGGGCGGGCGCGCGCACGATCGTTATGCCCGGTATAATTCACGAGCTGCTACGAATATACCCCGGCCTTGTGCGCCACTCGTCGGTTAAATTGGATTTTGCCGCGTCGATTGGGAGGAGAGAGGCCTTCTTCCCTGTCTAATTTCTCCCACTCGCGTCACTGGAACTCTCTCTCTCTCTCTCTTTAGTTGCATCGGCATCGCCATTGATAATTACTTTGAAACGTCGGAATTGCTAGTGAGATGTTCGATGAAAGATGCGTACAGATCGCGCATCTGACAAGCAGCTTAGTATTGACAAAGAATAATCTTCGATTATTGAGATTCTTCGGGAATTTTTGGACTTTTAATTTAACTCTTTGTCCGTAGAAATTTTTATTTTTGTTTTTTTTTTTTTTTTGGTATCTACCAGCAGTTTATTTGCTGTTGAAGTGGCGAGTGTCACTTCAAATAAAATGATATAGCATTAAAAATATACAATCGTCTTGTTCGAATGGTATTTGGCATAAAATTCTGATGATTATATTCTTTTATAAACGTGCATTACGTGTTTGCTAGAAAAGTAATAAGAAGTCTCATTTATGTGAATTACTTTCGAACTATGCGAATTGTTTCAACGAGTGTCAGTTGTGACTCACGATTGCCTCTGTCTTCAGGAATTTCTCCTTCTGGAAGATTCTTTTATTCTTCTTATAACTTTTACCCTAGACACATGTTACATTATCAAACGTACACTTACGTTCTTTATAATTGTCGGCAATTGTTAAAAAAAAAGTCCAAAGTGCAAAGGGTTAAAAGAGACCTGAGCGTTATTTGTTTGATAAATTTATAATATCTGGTATCATAACAGAATGAAAAGACAATATTTTTCTGCGCTATTCCAAGGAAATTACATCGAATTCAAAATTTTGTGATATTTTTGTTAACATTAACATATCATCCTTGTCAAAATCTACATAAAATATTGAGCAAATAGTGTAAATTTCGTCAAATTAATCTTTACATCTTTACGGTAGAAAAATCGAGATACACAAAATTGATTCTCTTCTTTTCTTCGTTGAGATTATCTTTTCTAAAAATATCTTTATATTTTTACGAGCAATATATTTTCTAAAATATCCTTTCGTTCGATCGAAAGAATAATTTCAACGCTCCTTCCCCTTCATCGGGTTTTTTTTTGTTTTAAACCCGAACATCATCATTCAAACACGTTCGCACTCGCGCTAGAAATTTCAATTCGCGCACCGCTGGTGCGGTTTAATTGATCTCGTGCAAGTTCAAAGGGGTCGAAAGAGACGTGTAACTCTCGTTTCGTATCGCGTCCTGTCGCGGAAAGAGGAATCGAAGGTTGCGTTCCAACGGCGACGGGGACGGTTGTCCATAGGAATTCTTCGAATGCCCGTTGTAATGGATCACCGTGGCCTTATCGCGGTGAGTGCTGGGAATCGTGGCGGACCTTTTGCCTTTGAGACGGTAACTCGCCACTCGCTTGAGAAAAAGAGAACGTGCCCCCGCCGTGCTGCTGCCCGCTCGGGGAAAAGGTGAAGGGGTCAGCAGCCCGTTTGCCGGATACCGATTCATCTGCTTGAAATTACGCGATCCGGCCGCGCGACAACGTTTCCCCCTTGCATCGCGAGACCACTGCGCGCTCGTAAAAGGCAGGCATGCGCGCGTTTTCGGGTCGAATATGGTGACTGCTGAACTTTCACGAAAATGGAATGTACTGGACATTGTGTTACATCTTTCTTTTCTCTTTTTTTTTTTTCGTACGAAAATATTACGGCGAGCTTACTAGAATAGTTAGTAAATGGAGAGAGTTGACCAAACATCTTTAACCCTTTACACTCGACTGTTTCTTCGCACTTGAATCTAGCCAATATTTTGAACTTTCTCTTTTTATAATTTACTGATAACGAGTACATTCGGCGTTGTACGATGCGACGTAAAATAGTATAATATCTGAACAGATGCCCAGAGTGAAAGCTGTAACAATAGTTCACATAAACTACGCTTCCTATTGCTTCTTACGAAAGTTTAAAAAAACGGAGAATATTATTTTTCCAGTGATTGAAACTATACATCATTAGCTCTTGTACATCATACTTGTTCTAGCAATGTACGTTGATGATTGCTTTATATCACACGTTATAAAGATATAATCAACAAAATTTCGTGTTAAAATACTATTTTCAACGCTATGTCGTTTTATTTGAAGTGACGACGCTTGGTAAATAAATTGCTGGTAGATGATACAAAAAAAGTTTGTCGAGAGCAAAGGGTTCATCAGTCAAAGAAGAATACCATAAAATATATGTATCTCTGTATGATAAAATACTAACAATATCAGTCAAAGAAGAACATACAACGAACCATAAAATGCTGCGATAAAAATATATGTATCTCTCTGTACGATAAAATACAGCAAAGTGAGCAACATGTCGTATTCCACGATACATACTCTCGATTATAATACGAGTCCGCGAGTCTTCAATCATAATCTATTCATAGTCTTCAATCACAATTTGAGTCCACCGATCTTCGTATCGTATAATGTACTTGCGCATTCGCCTGTGTGCTGTATCTTTGGCATCAATCTTGTGGAATCAGTAGAGTGAGCAACGTATTATTCCACAGCGTCAACACGCATTTGCTCAATCTACTCATTCCAGCGGCATCACTCTCCGTTTATCGAACGTTGATCCGTTGTCGCGCCACATTAACTGTTACAATCTATGCGTTCGGAGAAAAAGTGAAACCGAAATTTGGAATTCGAACCTTTGTACATTAAAACCGAAATTTGGAATTTCGTGTACAGTTTACTTTTTTAAATTTCGCATACATTTTTACTAGTTCCTCCGACTTTCCCCGGTAAATTTCTACTTTCATTGCCAAAAAAGTATCGTCAGTATCGTCACAGAATTTTCTCAGATTTTTCTCAAACGCCTGAAATAGTAAGAAATTAGGCGACGGAACGAAAGAAAAAAAAAACCACCGTCGTATCTCGCGAGCTTTCGCATCTTCGAATTTCTCACTTGGCGCCAAAAAAAAAAAAAAAAAAAAAAAAAAGAAATTCGATCGTCGGAATTTTTCGAAACTGCCGGTGGAAAATGGGAGAGTGGGGAGAGGATCGCGATAGGAAAACCGAGCATCGAATCGAGTATAGCCGGTTTGCCGCGAACAACGAGTATAATATGGACAGACGCGTATGCACAGGTGCATGTGCATAGGACGCTTTATTAATGGACTAACGCGGCTAGAGCCGCGGGCGACAAAGTGGACAGCGGCGCGGCGGAATAACGCGTTAGCTCGTTTACCGGAAAACGCGCGCGTCTCTCCGCTCCTCTCCTCTCCGCTGTGCCGCGCGCAAACTAGGTGCGCGCCACGTTTTCTATGGCGATCGGGGAGTTTAACTGCATTTTCCTCGCGGTAGTGACCGGGTAAACCGCGTCACGGCAAATTTAGTCTATCGTTCGGCAACGTTGTTCCCTCGCAGCGGACGAACGAACCTCGCGACCGACTAACGATCGTGTTCATACGCGCGATAACTACGCGCCTCGCCAGTTTCGCCCGTGTAATCTCCTCCCCGTGTCTGTGAAATCCCACGTCAGATTCCAATCGTTTCTAATCTAATCGGGTCGTTCGCGCGAAGATGCCGGTTCCCCGGGGTTTTTCGATGATACGAAATTCCTTGGGATAAATGTCGTTACGCTGGGAACATAACAAGGGAAGTGTCAATCAGCGATTTTGATGAAATTTAATATATTTAGTTAGATATAGTTTCCAAACTATTTGACACGTATTGCAATCATCGATGTTGAAACTACCCTCGAACATGTTGTGGGTTCGAAACGTATTTCGGAAGTAACTAAAGATACAGTTTTTGTATGAATTGATGAAATTGGTGTTTTTTAACGATAGATTTATAAAACCGTATTTTTTATAATCTTTCGATGGTCCTTTCCAACGTTAACACATCCCCTGGTTGTATATTTGTTTACGAAAATTATAAATTAAATACAAATGACGGGTAAATTGGAATTTTGATTCTTGACGTCACGAAAAAATTCATTATTTTCAAATCTCTCTCGCTGTGCATGTTAAATATTTTTTTCCAAAAATTCGGTGATCGACACCTTGGTACGTTCCCCTGTTAGTTTTTTAATCCAGTTGGATCTAATTTTTCACTGTTCATTTCCGCGTTTCCACGTCCCGCTGTCAATAAAATCTTACAACGTGTCACACCGTAATTTCCCCAACGGCTGAAATTAAAAAGTAATCCAGCCGATGGTCGTAATTCGATCAGCGTTGCTCGTTTCTCGACATCGCGATAGATTCGCAATCGAACGTGTTTTTCCAGCGGAAGGAACTCGGAAAGGACGATTTACTCGGACGATTGTTCTCGTTGAACGAGAATCCTAATCGAAACTCGCCGCAACGAATGTCCTCGGTGGCGACCCGCGAGAACCCGAACTATGATCCAGGAGGAGGAAATTCATTCGTGGAGAGAAACGGCACCAACACCGCGGAACCGCATTACCATCGGTCGTGTTTCAAACACGAAGGCAATACACCGGCGCGCAACTTATGAATATTTACACCGGCTGAATATGCATACCACTGACAATGTATTATTTTTGCTCGACGGGTGGGGGGATCGATACAACCCCCGCGTGGCATACATTCGTCCGTGCGCCTAGTCCCGTCACCATGACACAGCCTCGCGCGACACAGAACTACGTAAGTAAGGCGAGTTACCTGCTCACGTATACGGGGTGAGCCCGTTCGAATTGTGACACGTTTTCGTTAACATTGCTCGTTCTTGAGAAATCAGATGATATGGAACTCGGGTGACTGTAAAGCCACGTGTGGGCCCTACAGGGGGGCAATTTGATTTTTTCGCATTCCTTCAAATGAAAATTTAATCTGCCAGTTTCTTTCTTTCACGAATGTCACATTCTTTGGAAACTTGTCTAAATCTTGAAGCTACTGGTCCTTTATAGGCTTCATCCACGATAAAAATTCACTTTTTCGAATAATAAGAATTATATGTCACGGTGATAGGGTATCACGATTTTAAAGATGTTTAGGTCGAACATGGTCAGAAAAAAAGAAAATTGAAAACCACTGCTCTAAAGAAAATAGTGTAATCTAAAATTTCATTAAATACTTATTCTACCAAAGTTTGAAGTTTCGTAATTTGTCAATTACAGTTTATAGTATTGCAATCTTAATTTATACGATAAATTTTTATAATTTTTATAATATTCTGTTCTTAATGTTACCATTAGTGATATGAAATCATTTTGCCAAGTCTTTATATCAAATGAAAAACTAGCTGATGTTTAGTAATTGAAACGAAGCAAAGTACGAATCTGTTCTACAAGATTGCCGAAAAAAACAGAAGAATTTCATGCGGTTGAAGCTCGGACTTTGTTTCAACAGTTTCTCATTCGGAGAACATTCTTCCACAAGAATGGAAGATAGAATGTCTACTTCCAAAAATTTCCTCTCCCTCGCGTCTATCCAATTTCTCGTTAGTTTCAACGCCACGCACGAATATTTTCTCGACAGATCTATCGTTATCGGGCGATAACGATGTCAAAGTGAATCGCATTCGAGCGTTCGAACGAGCTCACCTTGTATAGCTTGTTCGCGAAGAGAGCACACCGAGGCCACGAGGCCGCGCACGATTGCATTCTGTTCCGATGGAAACTCGTCGATCGTGACTAAAACGTGAACGATGGCCACTGTATTTTTCTTTTTCCTTTTTCGACCTCTTACTGTTGCACAGGGTGGAAAAAAAAAGTTTGCCCGTGGCTATCATAGATGAATTTTAGACCTTCGATTTGATGAAAATACATGTAAAGGATCTACCGCAAAATTAACCTTGAACGAATTGACCATGAATTTCAACAACAAATCTCCTGTTTTTAAATATTGCATTCTACTCATAACGAAACTTTTTCCAAGGAACCACAGGCCGCAATCTAACAGTTTCTTTTGAAAAATGGCAAAAAGATCACACTGTGGACGCGTGCGTGCTAACAGCGACTTTATAGTTTTGTACGCGTAGTAATTTTCGTAATTAGGTTGATTAATAACGTTTGATTTATCATAGTTGTGGCATCAGTGTGAGTCTAAATAATCAGCTGATGAAACTAACTGTTAACATTATTCGAAATATAAACATTAAACGTAATATAGACATTCATAGGCGTCCAACTATAAAGTCGCTGTTAGGACGCACGCGTCCGTAATATTAAACGATTTGAAACTTTTTTGCCATTTTTGAAATTCATGGTCAAGGTTTGCGGTAGATCCTTTACATGTACTTTCTGTTCCGATCGAAGGTGTAGAATTCATCTATGATGGTCACATTTTACACACTGTACACGTTTTATCGTGCGAAAGGTACAAAGGAAATCAGTTGTGTTACAGTTACAGGCCCGATTTATGACGGCGCACAGATCAATAGACGACTGGTCATTGGCAAATGGATCGCGATTAAGAAAAATAGAAAGATCGGTGCCGCGTTTGCATCGATTAAATTCTTTCCTTAACAGGTGGAAACAAGGTTGGAAACAGGGTGAGTTGACGCGACGAGATTTTCACGAGATATTCTCGGCTGTTCGCGCTTCGAGTAATCTGGACCGGTCTCGAGCTTTGCCGGGACTCGTTCCAGGAAAACAGATCGCTTAAGCCGCGAATGAAAAATAAGGAGACTCGTCGAGGAATCTTGGATTTAGTCGTTTCGCGACTGTCTGGAAGCAACGCCTGAAGGGAAAGAGAAGAGTTTCAGTTAAAGAAGGCTTCCCCAACACAACCGGTACGATCGGAACCGCTTTATTCCTGAATTTTCATAAATAGCTCTCCTCCTCGTTTCAATTTGGAACGAATGCTCGACCAAGACGCAAGGAAACTCATGTTTTTTAAAGGAACTCCGATTTTAGTCACGTTTCTAGTGGCTCCAACTCGAGAGCAAATCAACCGCAGTTTTTCATTTAAATGTGTAGTCGAACACGGACAGTGGGCAAAAAGTTGACGAGTGGAGGCACAGAATTTGAGAACTTAAGCAGAACACGTAAGCCCAAATCAGGGACAAAAGAACGATTTTATCAGAAGCGTGTGCTTTCAACGAGAATCATTCCAAGACTCCATGACATTTCGTTCATATCGGAAATTATCCGGCAATCAGAGAAAGGATCGCGTAGAGTGAAGTGCTTGAAGATCACGATCGAATCGAGGGATCGACTATTAAACAGGATGACGAGCTATTTCTCGAGTCGGTTTTCGCGGTGAAAGGAGACCGCGCCGCGGTAGGAATTTAATGCGCGAGCGCAGTCTTGGCCCGGGGAAAAAGGGACCCGTTGCGAGTCCCATAATTCAATTAAACCCGCTGCGTCGGTATTTAATGGGCCGCGACGCAGTAACTTCGTTTTGGACTGCAGCCACGGAGCATCGGCTGGCTCTCGCCTGTCCGATGTAAAAGCGCTGCGCAACGCTCGTATTTTTTTCTTCCTTCTCCCTCTCTTTCTCTCCTCTTTTTTTTCTTTTCCTTCCTTTTTTTCACCACCCCCTCCCCCCCGTTCATTTTCTTTGTACTTTTGTTTCGCTCCTTTTGATCGGTCGATAGTGACGCAGACAGAGAGAGAGACAGAGATAGAGAGAGGGAAAAGAACAAAACGGGCAGTAGGAAGCAAATCGAAAAAAAAAAAAAAAAAAAAGAAAGACACGTTCCACGGCTCGATCGTGTTCCGAGGAATAAATTGGAATACGGTTGCTACGAGATACACAGTCCGGGGTTTTAAACTATTGTTGCGCTCGATCCTACTTCCGACCAACGAACGAAATTCCAACCGCCTACGAAAACACGAAACCTCCAGCCCGATAAAGAAATACAATTCGTTCGGCTCGATTTCGACCCCCACCATCGTCGACCTGTTGCGAATTTTAGTCGAGTTAGTTTAGTTTCTTTCCCGGCGAGTAGCAGAACGTTGCGTATCGGGAGAAATCGAGCGACGCGCCTCTGACGAAGAGAAGCCTCTGGAGACTCTGGACCCAGGGGAGATTACGTTTGACCAACGCTCGCAACCGCTGTGTCGTTTCGTCGCATGCTTCCTAACCCTTTGGCTACTGTTGGCGCCTAGAGGCGTTTTTGAAATTTGCTTTCGAGGCACTGTTGGCGCCTGTGGGCCACGCACGTACGTATGTGAACAGTTAAGTTACGTCCTATAGAAAAAGCTACTTTACAAAAATAAACGTGCAATCTTTGCTAAATTTGCTGACCAAAAACCAACTAAGTTCCAACTGTTATGAAGCAAGTAAAAAATGCAATAAAATTTCTTTGGTACAATTGAAATTAAAAATTCGTGCCTGAAGAGGTTAATTTACTTTGGTCCGCTGAAACGAAAGACACGTACTACGTACAGGCGCTCACTTCTCATTGCTCGAATCGAATTGAAGGCGTCTATAGGTGCAAACATTATCAACAATAATGAGTAAATTCTAATTCAACAATCATATCTTCGTATATCATTCAAAAGTGATTATTTTAGAGTTGTTTCATTTAATACCATTAAAATGAAAAGGTATGGTAATAAATTAATCACAAAATGATTCAAATGCGAAGAAGGGAAGCTTATTACGAATGCAAGGAGTGTGATGTAGGATTATATATTGACCCATATTTCGAATTGTACTACACTTTGCTAGATCGAACAGTGTGGAAACAGTCGTCGCGCGTGAAATTTCAAAGTCGGGAAGAAGTAAACTTAAATTGATCCGTGGCACGACGCGGAAACGCTTGAACGAGAAAGTTGCCAATGCAAGGGGAGGAGGGGGAGAGAGAGAGAGAGGTTAATATGCAAACGACAGGTTCGACAGCCGCGGATGGTTTAATGCGGCGGATGCCCGTCAAAAGGCCAGGAGGAATTTAAATAAACGTTTACGCTGACACGCCGATTGATTTCTCGGTTCCTCGTTTAAAATTCAAATTTTCCATTAATGAACATCTCGCGAGAGGACGGGGGGGGGGGGCTCCTGTCTCCTCGTTCCAGCGAAATGAACGGTAGCCAGGGAAACTACACTTTGTCGTGATTGCCGATGAAAAACAGGAGCAAATGTGTTATATACACATTCGAGAAATTCGTTTAAATAACAATTGAAATTAAAAGATCAAAGACTGACGACGACAACGCTTCTCTGGTGCCTCTCTAATGGAAAAATTTCAGACTCTCTTTCGCTTCTTTTTGGATAAATGCAAACTTCGATGGGTGAATATATACTATCAATTTTCGACAAAGTCTCCCATCAGCATAGCAAATATCGTTCTCTTTGTATTTTCTATCTTCTTACGTTCCAACGTTTTCGATCAAGTGTATCTGCATAAAAATTTCTTCTCATTCAAACTAGTTCTGACTAGACTATCGCGTGTATATAAAGTTTGGTCGAAAGAGGATGTAGCCGGCCTGTAACTGTGGAGATGGGACGTGAGATTGTTCTGCTTTATAAACCGCTTACGAATATCGAGTTTAATTGAGTACGGTTAATTTATGGGCGTACGGAGAGAGCGTACTGTTGCTGGAAGCTGTCGGCTCCTGTCCAGCAGCAACTTTGCAATGCCAATAAATTTCCATTATTGCGCGGAATTAAAGGTAATCGGATGAAAAAGTTAAATATTGTCGTTACCGAGCTACCGGTCGTTGATATCCTTCCCGCCGCTTTATTTTCGCGTTCGACCTGCCGATTTACAACTTTCCTCTTTGCGTCGGCAGAATGCCGAGCAGTACGAGGTTTTCGAAAGTTCTACACAAATTTCGGGATATCTGTCTTTATCGATCGATTAATGTCGTTGAGTACATATGATGTATTTGTGTGTCGTTTGGACTGGCTGCTTGTGAATGCATGTGAAAGAGTCTTCAGTTATCAGAGAGAACGGCTACGCGTGTAAGCATTCAGCAAGAGAATTACAATAAAGAACTGATATAATAACGAAAACAGAGTCAAGTGATTTCCTCGAATTGTCCCGCGTAAATTAATCAAGAGAGAAAAGAAATCGATATAGGTGTACTGACCTTCGTTGTCGATGGAGAAGATGCCAATACCGTCGCCACCTCTGATCGTGTATCCAATCCTGGAATCGCCCCCTAGTGGATCCGCGTCTCTGGCGCGCACAGTGGTCACTAGAGTGCCAACCGGTTGATTCTCAAACACACTCGCGGACACGACGAAATCGTCGAACAACGGCGCGTGCAGATTCTCGTTCACGTCGACCACCTCGATGATGACCATCGTCTCGGAGGACAAGGACGGCTCGCCCCTGTCTCTGGCGACGATCGTCAACGTGTGCACCTGCCGCTCCTCGAAGTCCAAGCTCTGGGTGGTTCTGATCGTGCCGGACACTTTGTCCACCTTGAAGTAACCCTCGCTCTCCATCGCGTCGGACAGGAAGTACTCGATGTCGCCGCCGGACGCCTCGTCCGGATCGGTCGCGTCCACCACCGCCACCACCGTCCATGTCGGCACGTCCTCGCGAATCTTCACCGTGTACGTGGACAGGGCGAAGCTCGGCGCGTTGTCGTTCACGTCGTCCACCGTCACCCGGACCAGAGCGTCCGAGTACAACGGCGGCGAGTCGGTCCCCTTGCCACCGTGATCCTGCGCTCGTATTCTCAGCTCGTAGATCTCCTGCCGTTCCCTGTCCAATCTGCCGAAAACGGTCAGCACGCCGGTCACCGGGTCCACCCGGAAATCGTTCGTCTCGGTCACCAGGGAGTAAGTGACGCGCGCGTTCTCACCGAGGTCCGCGTCGGTCGCGTTCGCTCGCCACACGTTCGTCCCATTCAGCGCTGTCTCCGAGATCCGAAAGCTCGCCAGGGACTTCTCGAATCGCGGCGCGTTGTCGTTCACGTCGAGTATCGTCACCGGCAGCATCTTCGACGCGGACTTCTGCGGCTTGCCCAAGTCGTACACGCTCACGTTGAGAAAGTACTCGCTCTCGCGCTCCCTGTCCAGATAGCCTATGACGTTCAAGTCGCCGGTGTCCGGGTCGATGCCGAACACCGAGTCGCGATCGCCGCTCGATATGCAAAATACCAGCTTCCCGTTATAGTCCAGATCTCTGTCTCTGGCGCGTATCCTAACCAGGGTCGTTCCGATCTTCGCTGACTCGTTGACTTTGATCTCGCTGGGAAAGTCGACGAATTCCGGCGCGTGGATGTTCTCGCCGTACCTGCTCGGCGTTAGTGCGTACTCGTCGTCCTTGGACGGCATGTTGTTCCTTTCGGCGGCAGCGATCGCTTCGGTTAGCCTACGAGCGACACCGGTGTCCCGACACTCGAACGCGGCGCTCTGCTCCGACAGGATTCGCGCCTGCGAGCCGAGGTTTCGCTTTGCGTTCACCAGGTGCATGTGCACGGGATTCACGTCGGCGAAGTGCGAGCCGTCGGTGGCCGTGACATTGATCACGCGCTCGGTCACCTTCACGTCGGCGAGGTCGCACGCGACGGAGAGCACGCCACTAGCCGAGTCCAGGGCGAAGCAACCGTCCTCGTTGCCGGAGACGATGCGATAACTGATAATGTTGCCGGCGTCGAAATCGATGGCGGAGACGGTGATGATCTCGGAGCCGATTTGCACGTAACGGGGCACGTGGCCGGTGCAATCGATCCGCTCGAACTGCGGCCTGTTGTCGTTCACATCGCGCAGCCTCACGTGCAGCTGCATCTCCGCTTGTCGCCGGTAAGGCAGGCCCCAGTCGCTCACACGCACGTGCAACAAGTACTCCCTCTTCATGGTCTCGTAGTCGAGCACCTGCTTCGTCTTCACGATGCCGGAGAAATGGTCGATCTCGAACGGCACCTTCTGGATATTGTCGATGCTGTACGAGATGTAGGCGTTCTCGCCGGAGTCGCGGTCCTTCGCGGTGATCTTCACGACCGACGTGCCGGCCGGCTCGTTCTCGTCGATCCACACCTCCATCTCCGACTGCTCGAACGTCGGGTCGTTGTCGTTCGTGTCGACCACGTTGATCTTCACCTTCGCCGACGACTGCTTCCTCGTTCCTGCGTTCCCCTGATCCACCGCTGACACCGTCAGCGTGTAGAACGCCTTCTTCTCCGCGTCCAGGTTCACCGCAGTGTACAGCATCCCCGTCTCCGCGTTCACGTAAAACTCGCCGCCCTCGTTGCCACCGACGATCTCCAGGAATACCAACGCGTTCCTACCTTCGTCCGCATCCGTCACTTTCAGCCGGATCACCGGCGTGTTGATCGGCGCTGTCTCTGGCACCTTCACCTCGTAGATCTCGCGGCTGAACACCGGCGCGTTATCGTTCAGGTCCGCCAGGTGGACCGGCACGAATTTGTAGCTGTAACGCTGCGGCACGCCCCGGTCCATCGCGCGCAACGTCAGATTGTAACCCTGAACCGCGGTCTCTCGGTCCAGCAAGTGCAACACCTCGATATTGTACTCGCCCGAGTGCGGCCCGCCGGCTGGCCGCACTCTAAAATGGCCAGCCGGGTCGCCACCCACGATATCCAGACTCGCGATCTGACCGTGAACGCCTTCGTCGTTGTCGACCACACGAACGATCGCGTATATGTCCGCGTTCGAGTGTTCCACGATGTCCGGCAGATGGTGAACGTAGATTTCCGGCGAGTACAGGTTCACTTGGCGAACTCTGATGGTCACTTTGGCCGTGCTGGCTCGGCTGCTGCCTCCTCCGCTGCGAAACAGGGCCCCACGGTCCTTTGCCAGCACCACCAACTCGTGGACCGCTCGTTCCGAGTATCTGGGTGAAATCACACGCGGCGATTTTTAGGAAATGAGCTGTCGAACGGTTGAGAATCTCGGTAAGAGCTTTGAAATTCAGGCAATCTGGGCGAGTGAGAGATGAAAAGTGAGAGGAATGGAATTTGTTAGCGTAAAAGAGATGTGGTTGATGGTCAATTTTGAATTATACAGAGGGTAGTCTGTTTAACGCTAAACGTACCGGCGCTACATATAACAAGGTGATACCATTGGGCAGGTGATGATTCTACGTGCGAAAGTAAGTCGGAAAAAAGGAATAACAGTTTTTGGTTTAAAGCTTCGTTTACGAGAAAATCGAGTTTAAATATGTTTAGGTAATACGTTTATTAGTTACTCATTAATTATTTATTCGTTTATTTAGTTACATTACGTTAAGTGAACTGTTGAGAGTGTCGACCTTGCTGACATAACTTCGCTCTACTTGATCGAAAGCATTTATTATTCTTTCCTTTAGCTGTGAAAGATTCTCACTAGTTTCGGCATACACTATTTCTTTAACAAGCTCCTAACGCTTTCACCGTGTGTCAACGTATTCACGACTGCTGTAGCGAGACATTGTTACAGAACGACTGATACAAACAGACTAACAATAAGAGCAGCCGGTCGCCGTATGACCGAAGACGGAATATAAACATTACAGAAGACAACGAATGTGAAGGTGTAAACGAAAATGATCACACTACATATGGGCATGTAACAACGTTCAAACTCAATTTTCTCGTAAGCAAAGCTTCAAACCAAAAAATGTTATTCCTCTGTTTCGACTTATTTTCAGAATCATCATTTGCCCGATGGTAACACACTGTATATAGCTATTCTTACTGTAATTGGTCAAGTCCTTTTAGAAAACAGATCCAGGTAATTTAATGCAGAAGACAGTGCACAAAATAATTTTCGGATAATAAGAAAGAATAGATTTCTTTTATTTTTTTAAAACAAGAGTTGATCGAACGAAAGAATACAGAATTGTAAATCAAATTTTCAAACCGTTTGACCTGGCGTTGAGTGAAGTCATTTAAATCTTTTCGAATTGTGACGATGCAAAAAATATTTTTTGCCTGACGTGCATGGGATCGAAACGCCAATAATTGATAAGAATTTTTTTTTTTTTCATACAACTATATGTGTATTTTTTTATTCTATCGTACAACAGACATATAAAAAACATGATCTTGAAAATCCAAGTTTTACCAACTAAATTTATTTCTATTGTGATCGCAGAGCTTGGCCAAGCTCTCGCGTGCAAAAAAACATCAATGACGTTTGATACCATTCATGTTAGGCAGAGAATATTTTCTGCATCGTTACGATTCGGAAAGATAATAGTTATAAAGATAGGTTTCTCTTAAATGTAAACCACGCTGCATATATATATGTATATATAAAATTACAGCGCTGCGAAAGTTTCGTTGCAAATGTAACGGATTTATTTTCAATCGAACCTTTGATGTGAAACAAACATCGATATTTGAAAAGTTTCGTCAAACGGTACACGATGGCGCCGAGTAATTTATAAGTGTAGCAATACCCAACGTCGCAACGAACCAAAATGGAAAAGGAAGTCCGCTACAAGTTTTATACACAAGTCAATTTTTCAGCTTCAAACATGACACTCTAGCAAACTTCGATCGTTCATTTGAGAGCGTACTTTGCATACTTCCCGTGGAAGCTAATGGACAGCCGCAAAAAAGTTCGAGTATCGATCAAAATCTCGCAAGAATTAACAGAAAAACGACTAGGTGGTATTTTCAAACTACCCTCATCCCACCCGTTGAACCCGAAGGAAAAAAGAGAGAGAAAGGAGGGAGGGAGGGAGGGAGGGAGGGGGGAAAAGAAAAAGGACGAAAGCCTGACACAGCGACCCCGCCCGTAAACGAGCGTCTCGAGGCGTGGATCCGCGAGCTCGTCAAACGAAACAGAAGAGAATCTTCTCTTACAACAAGCGGGTACCTACCTGAGCGGCCTGGTGAGCGTTATTACCCCACTGACCGGGTGAACGGCGAACTGATCGGTCTCCTCGGCGAAGCTGTAATAAATCTCGCCGTTCCTGCCGAGGTCGGCGTCCTCGGCTATTACCCTGAGTATGCTACGGTGCAGAGGCGTGTCCTCGGTGACGGTCGCCTCGTACTCGGTCGGATAGAACAGCGGGTTCAGGTCGTTGGTGTCGAGGATGGTCACCACGACCGTGGTGTCTGCCTCCATGATGGCCACGCGGTTCTTGCCGTCGCCTCTGTTCAACGTGGCGCGCACCTCCAGCACGTAACGGTCCTTTCGCTCGCGGTTCAACACGTCCACGTTACCGGTTCGAGTCCGTATCAACAGGAAGCAAAAGTCACCGACCGTTCGCTCCTCCGCCTTGAAGAACTTGTCGCGGTCGCCGCTCATTATGCGGAAACGAATGTCGAGATTCGAGTCCGGCGACGCGAGCTTTATGCCCATTCTCTCCTCGGGCACCACGTACGTCTTGCCGATCGAGTTCTCCGGGATCGAGACATTGTACAACGGCAGGGTGAAGCGGAACTCGTGGCCGGGAGGGAACGGGAAGTCTTGGGTGAAGGAGGCGGACGTGGACGTCGGTAGCGTCGGTGAAAACGACCTGGTGATCGAGCTACTGACGAGGCTGTTGCTATTGCTGCTGGTACTGCTACTACTGCTGCTGCTGCTGCTGCTGCTGCTGCTGCTGCTGCTGCTGGCTGACGATGAGAACGTGGTCGACGCGAAAGTGTCGGAAGACGGGGAACCCGCTGTGGCCGCGAACAGCCACAGCCACAACCATGGCCAGGCGAGCAGCACGCGCTGCTTCATCCTCCTCATCGTCGTGTCGCTAGCTCATCGTCGACGGTTTTTCCCAGTGAAATCCGTCGTTTCCCCGCTTGGACGAGGGAACCGTGGCTCCGTGACCTGAGTTATCCGTCCTTGTTAAACCGGCCGCGTCTGCGAACAGAGAATACGCGATGATCGCGGTGTGAATCCGGGGCACGTCCTCTGGACGATCGTGCTCTGTCGCCTTTAGGTTTTAAGGGACCCGAGCCTTTAAACGACTCGACTCGTGAGAAAAGCTCAGGATGAAACGTCAGTCGCTCCGGCTAAATCCGGGTTATCCTTGACGACAGCCACTGGCTTCCGCTCGATCGAGCGTGATGAGTAGATGGTTTACCCGAGAAGGGGTTAAGGAAACGGCTATTGACAGCGAACACAGTAGGACTATACATCGTCAGGGATGGTGTTGGATGGGGTCTGGAATCGATGCACGCGTTACGAAACACACCGAACCCAACGTTTTCATCCTTCTCTCCTCCCACCTTCGTCGGCCATGCAAAATCAAAACCGGATCGTTCAATCAACGATCCGACAAGTGCGAGAGGCTCTGTTAAACTAAATAGAAGCGGTACGATCGGTTACCCCCCGTAAATATGACGGAATCGATCACTGCAGCACCGCCCCGAGGGTGGACAAGCTTCGTTCGGGAACGCAACTCGTAGCCAAACATCGCAGACGATGAATTCCATTGGAAATTCTAATTGTAGTCTCGGCTCTAGGATTAATACGAGTTCGACACGCGAGTTTCGATTAATTTTGCGCAGGATACAGCCGTGGCAGACCTGTCGCGTCGCCCGATGTATTTATCGAGCTCTTATTGCACCGGCTGACAATTTTTTTTTCAGGGAGGGGGGGGAGGAATTTACGAATTCAATGGTCGGTGGATAATCGACGTGAAATCGGAAACACGCGTATATCCGCGAACGGGAATCGTCAAACGCGCGGAAAATAACGCGCTTCGATTCCGAACAATATCCGCGGTTATTAAACGCGATGGAAAGTAAATTTGACGTGCCACCGGCTCGCCATTGCGTTCGATTATGCGCAAACAATCTATCATTGACTTATCGCGCGTATCCCATGAAATAAAGATTCATTGATCATCTCTCTATACAGCTTTGCTTGTTGTAACGTTAATTGCATCGATACGATGTATTTTTAAACAAAGAAGTTTTCACATCGATTTTTCAACGCTGTCAAAAGTGTGATCGAGTGGTGGAAGAAATATTCTAGACAGCCCCGTTCCTGCACGTTTCGTTTCGGAGCGTTTCAAACAACGGATATGTAATAACTACACTGTCTCTTGCAGCAATCATCTTTCCACGGATGTGTCAATTTAAATGTCATTCAATTTGCGCTTTATTCGTAAGTTTTCTATTTTTCTTCTCTCGCTTTGACAATTGATCGGCACTTGAATAGTTTCGCCGGGATAATTCAATCATCAGACCAGACACAGGATGCCACTTAATTATTAACGCTGTAGAAGCCCATCGTTTTTAAAAATTCAAGTCAAGATTTATAATTTTACGATCAAAAACTTGCTATTTTTGATCGACAACTCTGCAAGCTCTGAATACGAAATTAATCGATTAAACTTGTACGAGATGTGGTTTAATTTATTAACCTCTCAGTTTTTAATGGCACAGGTCAAGATTTAAATTTACTGTCTTTCTTCGTCCAGTCTATAAATTCTCAATTTGAAATCAATCGATTAAACTTGTAAACAGGATGTGTCTTAATTACTGTCGCTATAGAAACCCCTTCTTTTTAAAAATACAGAAATGAAGACTTACAATTTAGTAATCAAAATTTATTACTTTTGTTCGTCAAATCTACAAATTCCCAATTTAGAATTAACCGACTAAACTTGTACAGGATGTCATCTAATTATTAACACTCTTAATTTAATCATTAACTCCTTTACAGAACAAGATTTATAATTTTGTAATCAAAATTTACCATTTTTGTTCATTCGGTGTACAAAATCCCAATTTTATCGATCAAACTTGCACAGGATGCGATCTAATTATTAACATCTCTGATTTAATTATTAACTCCTTTACAGAACAAGATTTATAATTTTGTAATCAAAATTTACCATTTTTGTTCATTCGGTGTACAAAATCCCAATTTTATCGATCAAACTTGCACAGGATGCGATCTAATTATTAACACCTCTGATTTAATTATTAACTCCTTTACAGAACAAGATTTATAATTTTGTAATCAAAATTTACCATTTTTGTTCATTCGGTGTACAAAATCCCAATTTTATCGATTAAACTTGCACAGGATGCAGGATCTAATTATTAACACCTCTGGTTTAATTATTAACTCGTCGTCTTTAAAAATACAGGTCACGAAATTCACAATTTCGCGATCGAAATTTACCGTTTCCCTTGCCGTCCGACAAACTCCCAATTTGAAATTAATCGATTAAACTCGCACGCTCTTTTCGAGGCAGCGAGTTCACCGCGACGTGTCGTGCCATTACACAAACGTTTGTACAGGGACCGACCGGTGCGGTTCGGCCGGAACGTAGCTAGGCCGGTGAATATTTCGGCCGTGACAGTTTTAGTAACCGACGTCTGATAACAACGCAAAACGTTGGACCCGATAACAGGCACCGCGATTTCGCCTATCTTCGAACGTTCCTCGTACTCCCCGATCTGCAGTTCCTCCCAGGCACGCACAGGCATCCGCCCAACGATCGCAACCGATCGATAGATTCGACGACGATGCAACATCGACGCGATATCGATACACGTCGAAACTGGGCGAAAAAGCAGCGAAACGCCTGCGTTCCGTTTCGAATGTAAACGAACAGAGTAGACTCGCGTGTCGCTGACTACTTCATTCGTATCGACCGACGTACAAATTTTCTTTTTTCTTTTATTTCTCCGACGCGTTGACACGCCGAAAGTTTTTCGCCCTTGCACGACTTTATCAAACGGAGCACGTTCGATTTCAGCTCGCGAACTCGCAACTCTCGAGTTCCCAAAGCTCGCTGCAGCTTTGATATTCAAATTCTCGATTTTCCCAGAGCAGAGCGAGAAACGCGATGGATTCTTTCAACGATCTCTCTCGCGTTCCCGCGCAATTTCCTCTTCTTCCATTTCCTACGGAGGCACTCGATAAAAACCTTCAACCCGCGGAGAATCCTTCGAGCTCTCTTTTCTGCTCCTCGAATTAGCACGGGCGTTTATTTCCACATAACGGCGAAAGAGCGACCGGTTAATACGCGATCGTGGCACAGCCGTGGAACAAGCTTCTGAGCTTCAAAGAGCGCAACACTGACTGCTCAAAGACGCTCGGAAGCGCACCCAAGTCCGCCGCGTTCGTCTTGTTTCTTTTGCCAGAACCTTTCCAACAAGCTCTGACTAACGTTTCCCTTCGATGGGTAAAAATCGTAGCTGCTAACGGTGCGTTTATCCCCGGTACGGGGAAAAAGCGTTCGAGACAAACCGGCTAATTATCGCGGAGCGTTTCCACGCCGCTCGCCGGGTTTCTTGCGCGGTGTAAAATCGACGAGATTATCGGTACAGTTACTAGAATAAACAACGTCGTGTCGCGCCGCGCGCCGCCACTTCTTAAGCCGCGTATCCACGTTGCAGTTACAATCGGTGCGACGAATTTTAACCTCTTACGCTTCGAAATTTAATTTTCTCGCCTACGCCTCTTTTTCTTTGCAAGAGATAAATCTTCGCGAATTGTAGACATCGATCCAAACGTTCAATGAGAGTTAAAGAAACGTTGCAGCTGATAATCAACAAATTTATGAAAACCTGGCAAAAGGTAAGGTTTTAGAGCGAAACAACCGAAAAAATTAACATTAACAATGAAAATGAAATTGAACTTGCAAATATATTCCAAGCGACGGGGATAACGAGTTTGTGCCAATTGAAAAGATTGATTATTTTAAATTACAGTACAGCGACACCGAATGAAATTTACTTTTATTTTCTGTCATTATTATTATTATTATTATTATTATTTCTACAACTTAGCTCATCCTTCCAATATTTTCTCTTCTTTTACTGACAGCTTTTCATTCGCGTAAAACGAATCCACGTGGAACGGACACTCCGTGCATCTACCTGTATCGTTGCGCGTGTAATTTCTCATATTAGGGGCGAAGTGTTTTAACGTTTCGATTGTCCCAGCGGAAGAAACTAAATTATCCCTCGTAAAGAATCCGGGGACGTCGCTGCGATTACCGCGGAATGCCGGTGAATAAAGATCAAGCCAGTTTCATAGTTGAAAGTTTTCAAACGCTTAGACACTGGCGTACGATCGACCCAAGTTCGAGATAAGTTTGCGCGAGTTTATACGTTCGCGTGTTCGCGGCGGTAATTCGTGCCTATCCGCTTCAGAAGAGAGCTTGTTCGGCCAGTGGATACGCGACTTCAGGCCGCGTGAACGAGCGCACGCTAAACTCACGCTAAAGAAAGAGAGAGAGAGAGAGAGAGCATTCACTTTGCTCGTCCCTACACAGCAAACCGCGGCCGCGATTCGAGTTGTTTTAGATAAAAATCACCGAAACGGCGGCGTGTATTTTTAGGCTAGGTCTGGCAATTTCCACGTTGCGAGGCGGGAGAGCGAGCGCGCCAGGTTGGCGCCACTCTGCCATTCGCGTTTCATTCGCCGACGGCCAACCAACCTTGAACCAACCTCACGAGACAACCTTGCTCGCTCGTTTTCCACACCTGCTCGCGAGAACGAGCCTGCTAGGCGAGAAACGGACGACGTTGTTTCGCCGTCGTTCATTTCAATTCGTCAAAGGGGCGTTGTACGTGTCGCCGATACGAAATGTTCGCCAAACGACGTGTTAACTCGCGCCAGCAGGATCGATCCTTACGACGGAAGGCGTAATTCACTCGAATGAGTTGCAACGCACCCATGGCATTTGTCACGAGGTTCGGCTCAAGTGCAGCTCAGCTTTTGCAAAGTTGTTTCTTATTTCTAACGAAAGTCGGTGAATTATAGATATTTGTTCCGACTGAACTTTGTTTCGAGTTCAAACGAAGTCGTGACTGTCACGATTTTGTTTGGATCTGTAGATTCCTAGATCTACTCCCCGAAAATTAGAAAGATATCTAGGTTCTCAAAAATTTTCATCTCTCGAGCAGCGCAACACTTTCCAAGTCTCATGTTAACACACTTCGATCATTTCTTATATATTGATTTATAATTGCACTGTAGAAACCTTGTTATTACTGAAAAACTATTGGTTTGAAATTTTTTGCAATTCATAATTAATGTAATTGCATCCTGACACACTGCTAAGTTAATTGTCAATTATTGGCATTTATTCCAATTTAGTATCAGAGCAAATCACCAAATTTAAAAGACTGTATTTAACATTTTCATGCCAGAAAAAAAAATTCTATGCTATTACATTATATACAATTATATATATTGCTGTTATTGTTATATTTAGCATTTAACCAAAGTGTAGTAAGCATAATGATGAAAGAAACACCTGACAGAATTGACAAATAAATGACGTTTCGCTTCATTTTCTTTTTTCTTTCTTTTTCCTGCGCAACGCAGAAAGCACTTTTAAGTGACTGAAGACTTGTACATTTACATGACTGGCGCGAAATGAGTTGAAATTAAATGCCGCGTTCGTCGAGCTCCCGGGGCAAAGGCGATCGACGTCGTCCTCCTGAACGGTCTTCATTTTGCACCGGCGGAACGCCCTCGGAGAAGTTCATCCACCCTCCTCCTGTGATTTATCCCGAACCATTTATCTATCAGGAGGAACGATGTCGGACGTTCCCTTCGTGTGTCGGTGTGTTCCAATTCGTAGCGTGGCGGTGGCGGTGTGAGAAGGCGCGATAAGAGTTCCGATGAGACAATGCTTTTATCCGAGGCGACGAAAACGAGACCGGTCCCGTAGGACGTCAGCTGGAAAAATAAATTTTCGCGTCACGTCGCCGAAAAGGAACGAAGACGTGCAACCGGTCCCGATACATCAAAAGAAGGGGGAGAGGTTGGGGTAAGCTAAGTCTGCCGGGTAGGACGAATTCATGTTTCAAACTGAACGGCTTCAAACGCCACGATACGACCGGCGCAGTGACGAGGTTCTGCCATTCGACGAGGTTTATGTATACTTGTAACGATGAAACGCGCGCGATCGTGCCGATCCTGTCGATGGAAATGTTTGACACAGAAATTTGCGGAAATTAGACAAAGTTAGATGAATAAAAGTGTATCGGGCGATATAAATTTCGATTTGTTTTATTTTTAATATTTTTGTTGTTTTATATTATTATTAACATTTTCTATACGGGGTGTACAAAGTGCAAGCCTCGAATAATTTAATTGCGACTCTCAAATATAATTCTGAGGACAAGAAATATTTGACAATTTGAATGGATGGTATTAAATGGCCACTATCCCGCAGAGTATGTTTTTGTCACACAGTGCAGACTTTGCGACTCTGTATTCGAAAATTAGATCAAAGTGTATCAAATAATATATATCAATGATCATTATTATTTTATTTTTGATATTTTGTTTTATATTATTATTAATATTTTCCAACAACTTGTTCAAGTGTGATCATCAAATATCTTTTTTTAATTAATAACGAGTACGCAAAGGTATTTTATACGTAATTTGAAAGAATTGCATCAAGTAGCCAATATCTCGCAGAGTTTGTTTTTTTTTTCAAATGTTTTCAGAGTTTTCAAGATCATCGACATTTTTTTTAGAAACAACTACGTACATCTTTTGCATTGCATCGCGTAACTCATGAAAAAGTACACGATATTCGTTGCACTATGATGTGCTCTTCAAATGACGTTTCATCCCGAAAATGAAGGTTGTGCTTAAAATTCATACTTGAGAAGGCTTTGAGAATACTTGTAAATCCAAAATAGTATTTAAAAAAATACTGTAGTTGTTTGAAAAAAAATATCGATGACCTTGAAAAAAAACACAACGGTTGGAGGACATTGGCCATTTTAATTACGTATAAAGTATTTTTTTCTTACGATATTATACACTTAAACGAGACACCCTGCATATGTAATATAACTTCACTCAGAAAGAAAGAAGAACGACTCGTCTCCGGAAATGGGACAATTCGTCTGAAGTCAATTTTAAGAGGAAGAGCAACGAGAAAAGGAATGGCAAAGTTTCGGAGGTGGTTTCCGATCGCGATCGGTGAATCGGCCGAGGTGAGACGAATGAAAACGATGTTAGCCTAAACCGCCGTCGGTATTTTAGGCGGACAATACGAGCGATCGCTTTCGTTAACGGAACGACCGGCGAAGGAATTAAACGGAGCGTGGAATTAATTTTCCTCGAGCTTGAACGAACGACGTCCAAGCTCGCGACCAACTATTTCTCTATGCAACGTAGCGCAGCATAAAAAATAAAAAAGAAAAACAGAGAGAGAGAGAGAGAAAAAAGATGGACAACCGTCGATGTTCCGCGAGAGCCAAACGCGTATGACTCGGGATAAATCCGATTAACAGGTGAACGCCTGTATATCTAGTTGTCGATGCGAACGGTAACGCTGTCAGATTAGCGCGACAACGCTTTCAGTGATACCCGAGGCATGATATACCGGGATACAGTGGAAGCTCTCTCGTTCCAATATGTCCTGTATCGGCTGTCTTAATTCGTTGTTTGCTTTTTCGATGTCGTCTTCATTGGCGATTCTCTGACGCTTTAAAACGCTAGGATTTGTACACTCGAACCGACAAGGAGTGTACAAATCACGGGCAAGGGGTGTGCTTGGTGCTTGTACTACATTTTGGTAGTGGTTGGCCCGAGCAGCGAACAAGTCGGATTTTCAATTTCTAGACAAATGGATTAAAATATCCTGGTCTCTTTGTAATTTAATATAATGCTCAACGCGCGCAGAATTTTCAACAGAACGGGAGGATCGTTTCTGATCTCTGTTTACGAACGTAACTGATGGTTCTGGACACCAAATTTACCCTTTTGCGGATCATGTTCACCTCTTTGCAAATCCAATTCACGGATAAAATTCAAATTCGGAGACAATCGTTTGTAGAAAATCAAAGAAATCAAATTTGTGCAGAATTAAATCAGTTTTCTACAAATCAGGTTTTTTCAAGCCATTGTAATAGAAATAAAATCCGACGAGAAATAAAATTTTTATTATTTGGAATAATGCTTGAACAAAAAATAACAGAAAATTACAGAGAATTAACATAAAATACTTGTTTAACGCTAAAAGTGTTAATTTATATACACATATGTACGTAGACTCATGTATATCCAAGGTCGCCTGTCACTACGTGGAATGGTTTCATACATATAATACCCACATAATAATTATGACAATCTATAGTTGAATGATAGTTGCAGTAGAATGATTAATAATTAAAGCAGAATGATTAATTCACTAAATGTTCGTGGTTTGTACAATGTGTCGACCGAGTGAAGATATTAATTTGTCGCCTTTCGAACGCTATCTCGCATGACTGCGCGAGTAATAAAATCACAAAAAAACCAGCAGAATGACATTACTTCAAGATGAATTTGATTTGCAACAGAATTCATTTGAGGTGCAAAATCTGCGTCTCGTTCCAATACGAAAAAGAAAAAAGAAAAAAAATAACGACAATAAATCAACAAAACCCGCATTTACAGTTCGTCTCTTCACGATTCATCCCCTGGAATTCCAACTCGAGCCGGAGACACGTCTGCCAAACATTGAGAATCCCGTCGTCTTCGTTAAAAACGACAGTCGCGCGCAAAAAGGAGAAAAAAGTCTGGAGATTCGAGACTGTAAAGGACTTTCCCGCGCATCGGCAGCATCTCCTCTCCGTCAGCACGATCCGCAAACAGAGGAGAGACACACAGCAGGTGAAAAAGCAGCCAGCCGAAGGTTCTCGGCTCGCAAGAGATTGTCGCGTGACTCGCGCTTATTTTTTCCGTAACCAGGCAGCCGGCACACGGCGCACGCGCTCGCAGTATCTAATAATCACAGCGCGAGCCGGCGATTTTTTATCAAAGCGACACCGAGGCTGCTTTTATCTTGGCCCGTGGTGGCGGCGGCGGCGGCCGCCCGGAAAAGCCATTATTTCACCATCTGTCTGAGTCTGGGCGTTTGACTAACTTCCCTCAGCCAAGGATTTCCTCCCTCGCGCGTAAATGCTCTTTATGATTTTCCTCCGCGTCACCGCGCTCGTTGCCACCGGGATCGCCGCTTTTTATATCGAATTCCCCGCTCCTGATTATCGCGACCTTTCAAGGCTGCGTCTGCAGCGACCGCGCCCGTCTGTTTCCTGAGAGTCGAACGTCTCAAAGAGAGTCTCCTCTATTTCAGAAACCTTCTCACACGGTGCTCGAGTTCAATTTATCTTTCTAATTCTTTCTTTTCATGGACGTCACGTTCTTTGGAAGCTTGTTTATACCTTAGGCCTGAAGTTAATGGCCTTTTAGGTCAAAAATTCACATATTTTGAATAATAAGAATTCGTACGTCACAGGGATGGGTGTTTCGTACCAGAATTTCAAAAAAAAAAACGGAATTTTCCGACCACGGTGTTAGTATCCCTTTATGAATGCTAACTAGTTCAATGTTAACCACTTTGTCTTAGAAGGATTGCCCTCTTATTTACACTATTACACTATTGTCTATATTATTATATTTCCTTTATTTTGTGTTATATTTGTACATTAATTGTGTGACGTTGTTGTCTCGATTGATTCCCTTTTTCGACTGACTGTCTCGAATCTTCCAAACGCTGTCTTTTTTTTCTTGGAGTGTGTGTGAGATGTAAGCGAGGTGAGTGTAATAGTGAGGCGTGGATGATGGCGTGTCATAGTGCGTGAGACGGAACAGTGGGACATTAAGATTTTAGAACCTTTTCAATTCCAAAAGGAAATGGCGTGATCTAAAATTTCATAAAAGGTAGGTTAAACACTTATTCTACCGAAACTGAAGTTTCGTAATTTGTTAATTACAAAGTTGATAATATCGTAATCTTAATTTATATAATAAATATTATAATAAATTTTTGTAATATTCTGTTCTTAATGTTACGATCAGTGCTATGAAATAATTTTGCCAAGTGTGTCACAGACGTTGGGTATCATGATTTTAGAGATTTTTGAGATGCTTAGGTGGGCCATGGCCAAAACAATTTTATGGCCAATATACCACCGGTACATGCGAAATAACCGTCTTTAATAAATTTTTCCGAGTCCCAGATCAAATCGGCAAGCCGAGTCTTGAAGGGTCACAGTTTGTCGCAAGGATCCAGTTTTAGTCAGTTTCCACGCCACTCAATCGAGTCGCAGACCTTCCGTAATCGACACAATCGGCTCGATTAACGAATCTTAACATCGACTTGGTGCCGCTGGCAGGTGTTGGGTCGGCAGGGCGCGGTATTTCGGCCCCTATCCGATTGAGCTGCCTATCATTTACAGACGGTAATGTTTCATTCATAAAGCGAACAGTATAAACTGGGGTAGGAGCCGAGAGGATGAATTTGTCGACGATCTAGACGGACGGGTGAAAAGGATGATTGATTTATTAGCTCGATATAGCCTCCGGGTGGCAGTCCGTATCGCGGATAATGATAAAGGATGGAGGGCGTAAAAATGAGGCGAAGTGAGAATAATGAAGTCTTAAAGGTAGCGACATACTGATACAGCGTCTTAAATAGGGTAGATCGGCGTACAAAATTATGACGATCATCTCAATCGATGACGTTACTGAGGCAACTTTGGAGGACGAGTTCGAGAAACGATCAATAATAGAGGTCTACATTTGTCAGTGCAATGGAATTTTTGTTTACATGAATTTATATTTTATCTTCTCTGTCGGAAGATAGATAATTTACAATTGAAGTTCGTATAGCAGAAGTTTCAGGTTTAAATAAATAAATTCCATCGGCAGGGAAATTCATTTCATCGGGCACCGGCTAAAATTTTATTCGAATAAATGGAATTCCACTATATGACGTCAGAGATTCAAAAATGACCATCCAAAATAAAGAATCCAAACTCAAATAATTTATCAATGAATGCAACGTACGTATGTATGAACAAAACTGAACACGCGTATGGAATTTTGACATAAATAATATTTTATCGAATATTGGAACGTGGAATACAAAAAATGCAAAATATGTAGTGCTTCGTAGCATGTTTTTTTTTTTTCAAAAAAAATTTACGATCGTGTTATTGCATCACTATTCTGACAAATACGAATTATTTTCGTGGACCGCAATTGATTTAAACGAAAAATTATAGATACTGTTTGGTTTTTATTCTACATACTATTGGTCTCGTTTTGACTGCCCTGAATGCATTTTTTTTCTGTAAATATTTTATCATCACGTAGCAAGTGAAAAAATGTTCTTTTTCTATTCAAAAAAAAAAAAAAAATTATATATATATATATAATTCACACACATGTAAAAAGATCGATAAATTTTATTCATGACTGAATCCATCACGATCTCGAAGATTCAAGTTTGCCCTCAACAACGATCCTTCGAAACTTACTGTACGATTTTTTTTTCATTTCATCGAACTTCGAACATTAAAGTTAAATGACGAAATGTTAGAATTTCTTGAATTTTTGAACCCACGAAAATGGCTCGTATCTGCCAGAACAGTGGTGATAAATTTTTTTTTTTTTTTTAAAACATTCAACACATTTCGCTTCTTTTGTATTCCACGTGCAAATACTCCGTGAAATATTATTTATATTGAAATTCCATGTTCGCGTACAGTTTTGCTCATCACTCGTAAGTCGGATATCAACGAGATGTTTTGAACGTGTTAAAAACTCTGCTGTAAACGAGAAATTTCGAAATTTAAATCCGCTTTGAACACGTCACTGTTTTACTATTTTTCGCGACGTTTTCTGAAAAAAAAAAAAAAAAAAAAAGGAAAATGGCTTAAAAGTGACAACTTCTTGGCAGGGCGGAGTAGCTTCATTAAAGTTAAGGATACGGTTCGAGAGAAGGATTGGAGCAGAGTCGCCGTTGCGGAGCGATCGCGTTGACAAACGAGCTATAAGTAGCCTAATCGAGTCTCCGGCTCCCCAGGGAGGGAAGAGCGCGTTCCGCAGGAACGACACAGAGCAAGGGGTGACAGCCCACCCGCATTCGGACGTTGCTCTTGACAAACGGCCTCTGACGATTTAATCAATCTAGAACATACGCTCCTACGTATATCCGCTCGTTTCGTAAAGAAATTAGAACCGTTATATTCATTGTAACATGCGACTAATCTATTCTTAGAGTAGGTTAACAACAGAGACCATTTTTCTGAGGGATGAAACTTAAAATAACTTGACGTACGATTAATCTGTTCTTGGATTAGGTTACAACGGAGACATATTTTTTACACTTAACTCGAATCTTCGAGATCTGTTTGAACTTTAGGAATTATTAATGGAAGAATATTTTTACGAACAAATTCATGCAAGTTTTGTACGAGAAATTTTATTCTACTTCGAGTCGATGAAACATCTTCCCGATATAATACACTTTTATGAACGTGCACAAGCCATGATATATGACGGAGTAAATCTCACGATCGGCAACTTTAATCCGGATATCATCTCTCTTTTTCTCCGCACTTATGCCTTTCGTATGACAACGAATTCAGACACACATTCTCGATTTAAACTTTACTTATTTAAACTTGTTCAACCTCTAAGGGACATTACACTTAAATCTATCTCGAGCTTCATTCTTTTATAATTGCTGATAATTATAGTGGACGTAGGCATATCTGAATAGATGCTTGGAATGAAAGCTGTAATAACGACATAAAAAGAAGAAATTCCTGAGGACAAAGACAACCGTGAGTCAATTGACGCTCTTTGGAATAATTCCCATAAACCAGACTTCTTACAAAAGTTGATGAAAAAAAATGATGAAGCAAGTTACATCTGAGAAGATTGAAAGTTAAAATTATATATCGTACTATACTTGTACTAGCAAACTCACAATGCACATCGATGATTGCTTTAAACTTAAATGACATTGCACGTTAGTAAAACATATAATTAACAAAATGCTAAATATAATCATAAACATGCTAAATGCCATTTGAAAACAGGATGATCGCCACATCATTTTTATTCGATGCTTGACTGAATACATCGTTCGCTACTCAGTAAATAAATTACCGATAGACGGTACGAAAGAAGCTTCCGAGAGCAAAGGGTTAAAACGTGTATCGGATAACGGCCAGAAGAAGCGTGTTCGAGAGAAACGGTCAGAGGAAGAACGAGACGATCTTCGACTGATTGATTTTGGACGCGTTTTGATCCCTGTTTCTCATCTACTTTTCACCAGTCGTTCACTGAAAAAGAACGAGATCCATCAACTCGCAACGCACGGTTAAACGATCGACAGCCATTCGCTCGTTTAAATTGCTTTTGGCTCGCCTCCCCCTTCTTCTTCGTCAACGATTTCAACGTTCCACCGATTATCGATCCGATCGATTAACCGATTATGCCTTCTTTGAGGTCGGCAATTACGCGAAAGCAAGTTGCCCCCGGTTCGTTCTTTCGTTGTTAATCGTCGCTGAAAGAAGAAACTGCTCGAAGGACTTCGCGGACTTCGTAAGCTCTGGCTGCGTCCATCTTCGATGGAATTTCGAATCTCCTCTCTTCTTTCCCGCGACTCGTAAAACGCCCAGCGAGAGTCACCTTGAATTTCGCTGTCGATAATTAGCCAGACAGTGGGCGTTCGTGATCGACCGCAGGGAGTAGAAACGTTAATCGGCAAAGGTGACCGATTCCCTTGAGACTTAATTGCACGCCGACCTGGCCACCTAGTAGCCGTGCAACGAACGACCTCTCTGCGAAGCCATTTTTATTTAAAATATCTACGAACATTCGATTTAGCTTCTTTTCTTTTTGTTTTTTGTTTTGTTTTGTTCCTCGGTATCTCTCGAGATCGGCATCGAGATATCTGAGGGAAGAAAATAACGAAACGAATTTCGTTCCTTTTAGTTTTCAAGCGAATCGAACGTTACTCTCGGAAAGAGTACGTCGATCAGGCGGAAATGATGATTGATTGATTTTTTTCAGAAGATTGTGCACTAATAAGAGGATGAAATCAACGTTTCTCTTGAAGCTTCGTTTCGAAATTGTCTAACATTAAGATGTTTCGATTTACTCCATTTAGAATTACTCTAGTATAATACACTTCTTATATAGTATGTTAAACTAGGTATTAATCTAATAATACAATTTATATCTAGGCTATAACATAATATAACTTAGTATACTGGTATAATATAATATAATACAAGTTTCTAAAATAACTAGACAAGAGTCTATTATATGGTACAACAGGATATAATCTAGTATAATGTGATATAGTATGCTAGAATAGTATAATATAATGCAAGTGTCTATTATAACTAGACAAGAGTCTAGTATATAATAGAATATAGTCTAATATAATATAATATACAAGTACATTATAATATAATGCAAGTGTCTAGTATAACTAGTATATAAGTCTAATATATAATATAACAAATTCAGTAAGCATCTCTACAATACAAGAGTAGTGTATAATAAACAGTATAATAGACAAGAGTCTAGTATATAATAGAACAAGTTCAATAAGCATCTCTAAACGAAAAATTAGTTTACGACTGCACTATAACGCTGGTACGACTATGCAAATATACGTTATTCAAACGGATATAAATTAAAGAAAGCAACGAGATATACATGTAATTAAATTCCACGTACCAATAATAATGATCGTTACGGATGATCAATTTTATTTCATTCCTATTTATCCAGCGGACTAATATGGTTTAAAACATGACTACATTAAAACCAGTGCACGTAGTATAGTGACAATAAATGGAAGCAGGAAGCGGACGATTAATGGAGATAATTTCTCATCGGACATTGCTTCATTCGAACGACGGTTTTTGTCCAGCGTGATTCTGTTCGGAATGAAACGACAGTTTTCCGAATGCCTCCCGTGGAAGCAACACTATTTCCAAACAAAACTAGTCTTTCACGAGAAATCACAAACAGCCTCTGCGTGATATAGCGTAAAACTTAAATCAAAGCAACGACACCTACAAATAATATTTTATACGTTTTTCGATACGATGCAGAGTTGAAACGGAGATAAAACAAATCTGAACGAGATTTTATCTCTTTAGTTCTTTTATCTCTTGCGGGTGTAATATTTACAGTCTGAAATAAAATGAAATGTGAAACAGTTTGTTCGCGAGGAGTGTCAAAAACTGAAGAAAGATGAAGAAGAAAATCAAACGAATGTATTTCCTTCTTCGATGGATATTTCCTCTTTTTTCCGACGCAGCGAGAAAAGTCTGCGAGTTTTCTGAATTTTCGTGACAACACTCGTGATTTTGCAACGCGAGATCTCCGCGTCCGTGATCCAGCTGAAACGATTTTCATATTGTTCCCCTCAATGCGGGACGAGACTCCGAAAGCAATTCAATTTACTAAGAAAATAGACACGAAGGCTAGCCCGAGAAACTGATTCAATTACTATGTTTTGAGAACTCACTCGGAATGGCCACGACGCGTCTTTCGCTGTAACGCGAGTTGTAATACGTCGATTAATTCCAGCTCGAGTATTTTCTCAAGCATAAATTAAACTGTATACGGAGTTCGGACTGTAACATATGGATTGTAAGGGAAAGAGTATTCGGACATGTCGTCGAATTTTCGTCTCTCGAAAACTGGTGTGAATTACGTAAATGCCTATCTTTGAAACATTAGTAAAATAGTCATCGGGGAAAAAAATCCACCGTGACTTCGAAGGTTACTTACAATTGTTCCAAATTTTACCTTGCAATTTCAGTTTTCCAAGAGTTCTGTTTTAATTCAACGATACTTCAAATCAACACTAGAAATATCAGTTTTTACTAAAGCGTGAGATTTTCATCGGAGACGTTAAAGTAAAGAAAATCTTTATAATGTAACAAGATATGCAAGTTTTTATTTATGTATTTTACGAAGAATCATTAAAGTCTCCAAAAATACACTGGTTTATATCTATAAAGTATCTAATAAAAATACTCAGATGCTTATTTTGACCAATTTGGTAGTTCCAGAAACTAAGGTCTATCTCAAAATTCCTCCTGCTTAGACGTCTCATCCCCCATATTCCAGTTGAACTGGATTACATATTTTACGAATCATTCAAGTCTCCGAAAATACACTGTTTTATATCTATCAAATATCTAATAAAAATACTCAAACGCTGATTTTGACCATTTTGGTAGTTCCAGAAACTAGGATCGATCGACTGATCTCAAAATTCCTCCTGCTTAGACGTCTCATCCCCCATATTCCAATCGAACTGAATTACATATTTTACGAATCATTCAAGTCTCCGAAAATACACTGTTTTATATCTATCAAATATCTAATAAAAATACTCAAACGCTGATTTTAACCATTTTGGTAGTTCCAGAAACTAATGTCGATCGACTGATCTCAAAGTTCCTCCTAGTTCGACGTCTCATCCCCCATAATCCAGTCGAACTGTCCCACTGCAACTTGGCCTGCAACACGTTCCACGTTCGAAACGCGTGAACCATAAGTAATGAAATGAAATCCTTTTATTTTCGCAATCGTGAAGCAATCCACGGATGAACGTACCCTCTTGAATCTCAGGCCAGGAATAAGGGGACGTTCGTCAATCTTTGTTTCCCTCCGGACAGACAAATCCCTGGAACGAGTCACGGGACACATGGGACACGTACGTACGGTAGATATAAATGACTCTCGAAGGTTGTTCGCCTTCCTCGCCGCGACCAAATTCCGGTTAAGACACCGCAAAGAGGCTTCGCTTCAGTTTAAATACTCGGTGGCGAAACGAGGCGAGGGTGAATAGACCTGTCTGGCTTCGCGTCTACGCTCCACGGGTCGTTCAATCGATACCTCCGCAGCCTATACGCTCGTACAGTTTGTTACTTTGGCCATCGCGATGCCAAATCGACAGAAACTGACACCCTTGGTAAGTGACAATTATACTAACAAGCCGCGCAACCACTCGAATGCGGTCGATTTTTTCGCGAGGGCAGCGTAGGGGAAGTTTGTTGCTTTGCAAGATCCATACGGTGAAAAATTATCATCTACTGGGATAACTGAGTGTTAAAAATAAATTCGAGGATACAGTAGTTCGCAGCAACTGTGATTGTCTGTCAGAGTATTTTGTTGCTTTGAGTTTTTGAGGTTTCTCATTTATTCTGTTGCTATACATAGGGGGTGAGAAAAGTATTGGCATACGTAGGTTTTTTTGGAAATATCGTTGCTATTTTATTAAAATCTGTCTCTACACAAAAGTGACAATTTTCAATAATAAGTCGTACAATAATAATACAAAAATTCGAGAGTGAGTGTAACAGCTTAATCTCCATTCACTACGTTACTAGAAAAATTACAGAAATATCCCTTTGCAAGTAACACTGGGATGTTATCGAATGATATTCTGTTCATCATACTGTTCTCTCAAATGTAGAACTCTCGATTGCCTTTTTCATTCTTGAATGTTTACATTACTTGCATTATTGTTATATGAAAACACATTTTGTCAATGTGTGTTTCGCAAGAGAATCAGGTACATCTTTTTTTGATCCATTACCATCGTGTTGTCGTTGAATTTTCAAATTTCCTACGCAAGACAAGTCGAAGAAATTGCGAGGCAAATTAATGAGAAAGCGGAGAACGGAAGAACGAAAGACGAATGATTTTAATCAAGACCGGTATTGCAAAAGGGGGGGGGGACGAGGAAAGAGGAAATTAAGAAGTTTCTCAGAGCGGCTGAGTTTGAACTTGGCAGGTTGGCAAACGTTTATACTTGCCGAGTGAAACTATTTCATCGATCGAACGAGATTTCGCCTCTCCGGCCGACACACTTGGTGCAATTACATTGATCCAATATTTGAATTCCATACACACGAAATGCTGAAATAATACGTGAAACTCGCGATACTTTCGAAAGATCGATACGCAAATTTTCATATTGTCGCGCTCGAGAAGAATCAGCTCTTTCTCTGACGCATGAAACCATTCCGCCAATAATCACCGCTCTTGTCCAACGCATCGATTTTTCAATACTTCTATAAATTGTTATAAACTGTCGTCGTAAACGACAATCGATCGTGTGTTATCTTTTTCTCTCTGTTATTTTTCTTTTTTTTTTTTTTTTTTTTTTTATGTATGTCGATCGTATTTTAGGCGAGTTTTGAATCCAATATCCAAAGGATGTTTCATAGACTAAACACGATATAAAATGTTCTGGTCGAGAGCGTGCACCGCATACAGGATTACTGCGAAATGCAATATCGCATTCAATAAAGCAAGTGTACCGCCAAAAAATTCCACTCGAAACTCTCGCTCGTCTCGCGTTCCTCTCTGTAAATTCGTTCTCTTTTTCCGCGTTGATCCGACTCGGACGATCGATCTGGCAATCGTGGCATGAAAATTGTTACCTTGTTCGACTCGCGTCAAAAGAGACGACGCACAATGGAGGGTTCTTTTTTTTCTTTTTTCTTTTTTCTTTTTTTTCTTTATCGGGAACAACTGCCAACAGATGTGTACGCGCAGGATTATTTGTTTCTTTTGCTGAAATTGCAAACGGTTTCGAAAAACCGTTTAAAAGTCAAAAATTGCTCGCCCTTAATCGTACGGTAGGGCAAAAGTACAATATACATAGTTCTAACGTTTTGTGCTCTTTTGTGTATATATATGTGTGTATATATATATATCGTAAATAGTTTCTCTTTAAATAAAACAGAAAATAATATGCAAAAGAAATGATGCAATATATTGGTATAGATCTTATCTTTGAAGTCGTGACTGAAATATATTATTTCCTCTTTCGCACGTTAAAACTAGCGAGAAAGATTGACTTAAACTACTTAAATCCCTCGTAATTGATATAAATTCCCTTTTGAAATAACTGCTAATGCAAAACTAGGTGTTCTTTTCAGTGAATGGAGGCACGTACTTTCACGTCACAAGTGAGTCCTTTCAATTCTGAGCAATTGTTCAATCACGTCGTACGGTCCTACTGTAATTCCTTTCGCTCCCAATACAAATCTTCGAAGCAAAAAAAATTCAGTGCACTACGCCACGTATTCAGAGGAAGGGAAAATCCTTGAAAAAAAAAAAAAAGAAAAAAAATTGAATCGAGTTGGCTCGATCGAACAACAAGGGATCGAAGCGTTCTTTCCGCGATCGAAACATTCGACTCTGCGACACGCGGCGACTTCGAATCGGCTCTGAATCGCAACGAATTTGCGCGACCAATGGACCGGAAGTACGAACGCTTTAATTACTTTCGCGCGCGCGAAGCGACAACAACTTGGCCGACCGGATACATTGCAATTTCCGGAACGAGATTCGGCCGCGGAGCTGGTTCTCGAGGGGAGCCGTGCGCGCGATTGGAAAGCCTCGGGCCTCGTAATTTGCACGTAAATCGACGCGTATTTCCCCGGTAACCAGCCGTCCGCGTCATTCCGAGCGGGGCGCTGGAATTCCGAAAAATGGGGGAAAAAGGCCGTTCACCTCATTTCGAAAAACGAAGAACGCGCCGGTCTGTCACTTCGAGAGATTCGAGCCTGGATCTTCGATCCCCTCGAAAGCGTCGTTTCTCCCACGAACGATATCAGGGCCCCGAAATGTGTGGGTTTTCCGCCTCTCATCCTGGAGGTTGGATAGGAAACGAGCTTTCTCGCAAGCTTCTTTGTGCCGCGCGGTTTGACGCGCGCGTGTGTGTGTGTGTGTGTGTGCGGCAAGTTAATGAAAGTTAGCTGCGCGATTTGTTTTCGACCGATTTCGACTTTTATCTCGACAAAAATTTGAAGAAGTAAGGAATGATAACTGAAAAATCGTGATCGTTGATCGTGTTTGTTGTACAGGAATGGCCGAAAATCACTTTCTACTAAAATAAATCTGTATTTTTCTTATTATATATTTAAAAAAAAAATTTTTTTTTTAAATTAAAGTACACCAATTTAAGTGCGTGTTTGACCTCAAATTTAATTTAAAATTGATAAAATTAGCTTTTTTTCTTCGACGTTTCATTAAAAGAAAAAAAGATGGGAACGAACTTTTGGCCCACCCCATTGTATAATTCAATAATCGTACAATCCCATATTCTATCCATCCAATCCAAGGGAGAACGTTTCGCGCGCGAAATTTTCGTCGTTGTTTAACTTTTATATCATTAACTGCAGCCTGTGTAGTCTCGCACAAATGGCGTGACAAACGTTGTAAACAGTTACGGTAATGCGAACACATTAGTGTGAAATATACGAGGAGTTTTTTAATTCCACCCGTTTGATTTATCATCGTTCAACGAAATAATCGTTCTCTGGATGTTTATTTTGGAAAGAGAACGCGGCGTAATAAATCGAGCTGTTTTCTCATCGATTTGCTGTTTCGCGATTTTTGTCGCCGTCCGTCGTGTCTGTTGCAGCATTCTATTTGATGTTGGAAACAGCGAGCGTTAATGATTAAAGCTACGGGAGAGGGACGCGTTAAAAATGGATGCATCGCCTGAGCCTTAATTCTTTTTTTTCTTTTTTCTTTTTTTTTTTTTTTGCTGCTATCCTCGAAACTACGCAGCAAGAAACACGGGACGCGGGTTGTTGGCGAAAGCGTTTAATAATCCGCCGCATTTTATACACCGTCGTTGTGCAATATTCACCGTCGGCTCGCCGTAAAAAACAAGCGAAGCTTCAATTTACAGCTCCGGCGCGACTCTGATCAAATTTTAATTACAGACTTGTGCCGCGTAAGAAATTGAAAGCTTCAAATTTCAATTGAAATTTAAAATTGAAAATAAAACTGTCTTCGGCTCGGCATCAATATCATGTATTCATTTAAGTCGCTAGTTAACTCAAGGAAATTAAAATTTTTTTTCTTAGGTTTCGGACACGTTGCTGTTTCAAAAGAATATATTCCAAATGTATTTACGCACGCTCAGGCACAGCTGCTTGAAGCAAGAAATTTTGCCCAGAAACACGAGGCGAACGTTCTGCTTTAAGGTGCAAAAAGGTTGCTCGAATCTCGGTTTCCAGACGTATGCTCTCACCCAGATAGAAACCTGCACGTCACCAGCGGCGCAGGTAAATACAGGTGTACGTGGACACAGCCGCGCGTTGCGCTCTTCGTCATCCGTTACTGCCCCTTTGTCAGAATAAACCCGCCCCGTCCTTTTCGGCTGGCGCGATTTTTTCGCCGCTTCCAACGGAAAAGAAAAAAAAAAGAAGAAAAAGGGGGGGAGGAAGAAAAAAGAAAAATTTAAACAGAGACCACGTCCGTTACGAATATTCTCGGATTACGCGAGCGTGTTACGATGAAACGCCAGAAAATCACAATTAAGATTCCAAAGGAACCAACGAGAATTCTTTGCTCGTCAGTTGCCTCGGTTTTTTTCGCAATCGTCCCAGCTTACTCCGCGTAATTGCTATTTTTCCTGTTTCTTTTTTGTTTTGATATACTTGCGTAAGAAGTTTCGCATAAAGTGGAAGGGCCGTGTTTCGACAAAAGATTCTGCGGTATTATTTCTCTCGAGACGTTGAAACGTTGTCGGAGGCGGTAAAGAAATGTCCTTAAATGGTACTCTCTCGGTATGTTTGAGCAACGTTACTTGCAAGTTTCCACCAATTAATAAAGCCGCCAATTTGTAAAGAGTCGAATTAATCTGAGAACGGAGTTGAACGCAAGTTTAACTCATATTCATTTCGTTCTCTCCCAACGGGGATCTCCGTTTGTACGTCGCCTGTATTAAGAAACTAATTACATAATTGAGGAAGCTGCAGTCTAAACCGCTCCTTGCAAACGTTCCACCTCCGAGCGTTCTAAAAATCTCACTTTTACGAATTAGAATCAGTTTAATTGCACCGATCGGCACGGTCTGTCTTTCCTTTTCCTCATTAAACAGAACGTTGAAACGATAACGCGATAAACAGGGGGAGAAGAAAAAGTTATCTACATGAAAGGAAACTTTCGTTCCAATTTCTCCTTGCGTGTTTGTATCGCTTATCGAGCTCGTCCCGGCGGCGGTTAACGGCGCGGAGCAAATACAAAATCATCTGGGAAAGGACCGGCGTTTATAACCGGAGCCCGGACGGGCTCGAATTTCCTTAATTAGAAGCGGAAACATCTTCGATGCATATTCAATTTAATCCGGGATGTAATCAGAAACGAGGCGCTGATGAACTTAAAACCTCCCGAGTAATTGACCGATTCTCGGACGTAAGTATGCGGCAATTACATCCCGACGAGTCGCCATCCGCCAACATTTTTTCCGCCACGCTCTCCCGTTACGCGACGTTTCGAACGCGCCGACGCAATTAATCCTACGGCGAGTTCATTAGCCCCGCTCCGGAATAATTCAATTCGTGCCGGGAGAGAAATCTCCGGGGACCGATAGGTCGCCGAATAGTTGGCAGACGTTAAAATAAACGTACCAAATATCTGGAACAAACGTAGCAAGTTTCCCGGGCTGAAAAGGTATTTACTTGTTGGCAGACTTCTCGACCGAGCCGATTGTCGCCCTTCGTCGTTCAACGGACGGACGCGCTTCCACTACCGCTACCGGAACTTTGAGTAATTTCCCCCGTTTAAATTTCAAGTTTCCTCGGGCGAAAGTTTCCTCGAGGAGCGAACATGTTTCCCCGTTCGGTGGATTATACCGGGGAACGGCTGGAAAGAACCTTTTCAGATCGTGAAGTCGGTTTTAAAAATCTTACACACAGCGAGCGCCGGCTCGCGGTTCTCTTTCTTTCTTTTTTTTTTTCTTTTTCCAGATTTTACAACGAAGTTTAACTTACCCCCCGGAGGTTAGCTCCGGCGACGTTAAACGAACCATCGCATCGTACAAAGAGAAATTTCCATTTCATATTCTCCGCCTTTTCTTCTTTTTTTTTTTTTAAAGTAAACACCTACGTTGCGTGATACCAACTGAAAGGAGAACGAGAGACAAAACGATGCAAGAGAAAGGCGAGTGAAACGACTTTCGAGGAAGAAAGATCGCGTTCACACGGGCGATGTTGGTAACAAGCATGAAAGACTCTAAACAGGACTGTAAAACTGACGTCGAGCCGTTTCCACGTTTCGACTCGAGTGGTGACCTTGAGCGGCCTAAATCTTCGACCACGACTATAAACGTCGCAAGGGACGCGGCGAGTATCCAACTGGAGACCGGTGGTCGGGGGTTGAGTCATTGGTTCCACGGTCCACGGAGTTCGTTCGCGATTTTCCAAACGGCTTGCTCGCCGGAGCGCTTAATATCGTGGCACACGCTCGGCTCTATCTCTCTCTCTCTCCTTTCTACCTTCTCGTCTGATTCTTTCTCTCTTTCTCTCCCAGCTTGCAACGTATTGTCCGTGGCCCCTGTACATTACTCGATTCGTTCCCGTTCGTCGGGAATAACGCTCCTTTGCCGAACGACCGATCTCTGGCCCCCTTTCGCGCGGCTTTTTATTATTATCCGGTTATTTATCGCGGCCGTTTCCCCCGCGAGCGAAGACCCCATTGTGCTACAGTGACGTCGCTGTCGGCTAAGTTATTTATAATGATTGCCATCTTGCGCGCGCGCTCTGCACAGGCACGTACGTATCCGTACGTAGATAAATACGCAGGTACTGCAACATGTCGTCGATCTGAACTGGTATAACCGACAGACCACTACGAGCACCTGCTGATCCTGCGGCAGCCGGTGAAATATCTATTTGACGACGACGACGACGACGACGACGACGACGATGCGTACCCTTTGGAAACGTATGCGGGGAGCTCAACGAGGATATTAAATTCCTGCGGCCGGAGCTTCCGGTCACAGAGGGAGCGTGTCTATCATTTTTCAATTTGCGTTTCGACAGGATAGTATTCGGTGTAATTCGTGCCGCGTACTCGCATTTTTGCGGGAATAGGCGAGGTTTGGGTTAGGTTGGCGGAGGTGAATGGGACGGTACTTGTTGATTTATAATCATGTACGTTTATAATATCTTCCGTATGTTCTGCCTCTTGTTCGCATCTTCACGTATCATCGTTAGATGATATATTTCTACAGACGAAAAATGGCGTAAAATTCAGATAATGGTTAAATTATTAATTAAAGTAATATTTTATATATAATTTATTTATATTAAACATATATATGTAATAAAATTAATAAAAAAGTCTATATAATTTGAAATGAATAATGATACAAGTGCCAACAATAGCAGTTAATAATTTATAAATTTTATTACAGTAAAAAATAATTTTTATATTAAATTTATTGATTCTAGGTGAAATTTAAATTAATATTTATAATATAAAATTTTTATATTAAAATTAAGTAATAAACTAGTATTAGATACCCTATTACATTAATTTAAAGTAAAGTTTTTATAATTAAATGTTGAATCATTAAAACAAAATAATATGACGGCTTTTTAATCCTTTTAGGGAAATTTGTTATTTAATTTGATGACTCCACGATAAGATATACTTAAATTACATTTATGTATATTGTTATTAAAATTTATGAATAAAAATTAATTATAAATTTCATAAAAGAATATTTTAAATCAAAACGTAGTATATTTGAGAATAAATGAATTATAAAAAATTAAATTTTTGGATTGACGAGAAACTAATCCAGTTTGAGTTGAAAGCCGACAGAAGATTGGCTGTCGTCTAACTAATTGATTGTAACATAATTAAAGAGCCGTCAGACATTGAACTTTGTAGATGAACATTGGATAAATAAACTCTGACGTAAATCACAAGGAGGATGACAAGCCGTGAAAGTCGTTTGCTTGCAGCGAGAATTTCAAAGGTAATCAAACGTATCGCGCTATGAATGTAAAATTACGTTTTAATACATTTCGGCCTCGACTCCGCCTCGACTCTCTCTCCCTTGAATTGCACTCGTTCACCCGGAGCGATTCATTACGCTCGTAGCACCCGCTAATTTAAATTTTAACGTCACGTCCAAGATACGTTGTGCTCGCGCTGCGGCAATTGAAAATTCATAGATCGAATCGCAGCTTGCTAACATTAACACTAACTAACACTCCAGACACAGACACGACAAAAGTGTAAAACTCGTAAACTGTAAAATTTCTTCGAGAAATTGTAAGTTGATTATTTCGACTGTTTCCGTGGCTCTAGCGCTAAATTACATCTCTCGTGTATGTGTGTGTGTATGTAAATTACTTGCGCTGACAACTGATTCACGGACCACAACGAGTGACCGAACCGTATACAATAATTCGTCGCTTTCTTTTTCTTTTGAACTCGTCGGTATGATATCACTGGATAGAAATTACTAAGAAATAATAAACTTATCGTTCGTTTCTCCTGGATTACATTTAAGTATATTTGAAACTGAGAAAATGTTGCAATTTGGGACAAAAATTGGGCTCGACGTGCGTGGCAAGAGGGTCGAACGAAGAAGAAACATCGAACGTACAGTCATTGCCTTTCGTTACAGTTTCGATCGAAAGAAAGAAGGAAAAAAAAAAAAAGGAAAGGAAAGAACGAAGAGCACTAAAGAGGAAAAGAAGGAGAGGTATCGCGGTCAAAGCTGCCTCGAAGAAAGGCAAAAACTGATCGAGAAAATGACGATTAACAAAGTCGTCCGTTATTTTCGATCCAGGATCATTTACAAGGTTGTAATTACGCGTATTTATCGGCTGCGGCTGCTTCGTTTCCAATCGGCGGTATGCGCAAGAGCGCGCCGAATTAGGAACGATGAGTATTATTATTATTTTTGCCGAGTTTCAATTTAATGGTCGATCGGAATCGAACCGGCGAGTAGCGGTGCTCCGCTAATTCGCCGAGATCGCTTAATGCAACTTGGCCGAAGTTGTTACGCGAATGTATTTCAGCTGCGGCGTGGTAACATTTACTGCACGTTCCGAGAAACCCGGTAATTTGGCGGAAGTTTCGTTCGATGGTTCTTCGAATCGATTGTAACGTGCGAGCAAAAAAGGGTTTGAGGGCTTGATTAATCGCGTTGCAATCCATCGTACGTCTGCAGCTCTCGTATCGTTTGCAAAAAAGTCTAGATGAGTAGTTAAATTCGATATATACGGGGTGCAAACATTTTTCTCTATAGCGAACAGTTTAAAAGAAAATTAACACAATTCATATGAAATATACAGGATGTTTCGTAACTTGTGGAACCCACTTCGGGAGCTGATTGTACGACTAAAACTAATGAAAAATAGTCATATAAATCTATGTCCTATCTGTCTTCGTTTATGAGATATAATGAATTTTCTGTTTTAATTACTTTTACAAAAGATGCTCGAAATTGATCACCTTGCATTTGAAGACAAGCCTACACGCGTCTTGTCATAATTATATATATATAATTCCTGTATATGGAATAGACAGAAGTTTCTAAAAACGTGAGAGGAACGATGGAAGAAATTCTGACGAAAGAACGAAGGAAACAAATCCAGAAAACAGAAATACAACAGATGTTGCGAACGCGATTCCGACGTAACGACTGGCACCAGTTGGAGGACCACTGGGGGAGAAAAATACCTACGGCCGCGAACGTGGCAGCGGAGCAGAAGCACGTTTTATCTAATTTTTTGATGAAATCACCGGCATCGTTGAAAAGGACGCTCGAAACGTAAAAATGGATAAAAAATGAATAAATAAATATCCTTTTAATTTTGACGGCAAATTAAAATTTCAATCAGGCGGTATATTGAAAAACTTCAATTCCCATATCGAGTTTATACACACTCTCTCTCTTTTTTTTTTTCCTCCCCATACGACATTATAGAAACGTCGCGTAATTCCGAAAAACTTTCATCGAACATGTACTAGCAACCGCTTACAAATATTCCGCGATTTACATCAATATTTGCCGCGGCAATAAAAAGTATGAAAGAAAAATATTTCATGCATAACAATGACTTTAAACACGCGATGCGTTTAAAAAAAAAAAAACGTCTAACCACGTGACCGAAACGGAAAAGTGTCGAGCGATTTTCTGCGGAAGAACGCATCGTTGATCCAACATCGATTGATATTCTCGGTCATGATTATTCCTCGATGAAGCGGATTTCATCGACGACGGCGAAAGCACGAGAGGAGTACGCGTTCGTTTCGTACTTTGCCTTTTTCGTATTCGAAACCGACGCGTCGTTCTGGCCGATATAAAAACGAGCGTTCCAGCCAGCTGCGTCGACATAAACTGTGGCCGACATTTTTCCAACCGATTTCCACCCTTGTTTTCCATAATTTCGCGGCACAGATCGATAGCACCCGAGGACACGGTCAGTAATTACGTATATTAAACAGTTTTTGTCGTCCAGGCCAAGTTCAGGCTAAATCTCGCCGCTCGAGAGCGGATTACGCGGCGCCATTACGCTAACAGCCTCGTTATTAGCGTTTCGAACGCGGCGCGGTTGTAACAGCGGAGAGAGAAAGAGAGAGAGGGATGGTGACCTATTTTTATCGTTAATAATTACCCAAATTTCAAACGTTACTTGAAATAAATGAAACGTTATCAAATTACCAAAATATGAAAATTCATCAAATTGTCCATTAACGATCGCGGCGTTCATGGGTTCCGTGCTATCTCTGCAACAACTTAAGCGTAAAAGGAAATCGAAAGTCGGAACAAGTGTATCAAAATGTAAAGGGGCAAATATGTAAAAATGAAACGATGATCAAAATTTGAATTCTCTTGACACGTTGCGATTTTTGGTTTACTCTCCGTTTAGGTGGAAATTTGGGACTATTATCGATTAATAGTTTTGCTTCTGAACAATACAAAAACTTTAATTATTGAGAAAAGCAATAAATTTAATTTTGTGGTATTATTTCGATAAACAATTTTTTAATGATGTCAAAATTAATTTGAAACAAAAGATTTCGTTCCAAATATTTTTAATGATAGTAATAAATAATATTAAATAATAATAATTTGTTATATAAATTATATAATACCGTGCAATAATACTAAATACTAATAAATAATATTTACTTTAAAGTTATTTTAACTTTTTAACGTTCTTTTGAAAACAAATTTTACAGCATCCCTTTGCCGAATTGTGTTGATCTTAACAGACAGTCGAGAAAAATGATCGTGGCGTGTTAAAAAAGTATATGAAACAAACTATCGTACGAGCGGAGTCGATGATCGAAGGAAAATCGGCACAAAAAGTACCAAAGTACTGCACGATTTCGTTTTCGTAACGAATCGTAAAATACACGCGTATTAATTAAATGAGTACACGCGTACTATTAATAAGGTGTAGATGAAGATAAAAGAACGTAGGTAAAGGTAGGTTAGAAAAAATTCCGAAGCACGACACAACACGATATACACACGTGGTATTGTTACGAAATTTCGACAGCCGAATGAATAATCCTCGTTCAGCTGAATTGTAGCTCTTCGCGTGGGTGATGCAGACGTGCGATCAATAGATGTTGATAATACGATGTAATACGATGTTTCTACGCTCTAACGCGGCTGGAGAATTGACAGAAGATTCAAGATTCATCTTGATAGGAGAACAAATATTGCTCGGTCGACGTAGTGTGTATTACGCAACGAAAGTCGCGTCTTCAATTGTTCGTCGGATCGCGTATTGTACTCGCGTATTCCTGAAATGCAACACGCGAATGGAGAAAGAAACTCGCGGACTCGAGTTCGAATGAAAAGTCGAATTAATCGAGCCCGTTTTTTCTTTTTTTTTTTTTTTTATCCAGTTTTATTTTCGAAGCTCCCGTAACTTCGATTATAATCACAAGAACTTCGTAAATAATCGCAAGTTACAAAGAAAATTTAATATCGTTGACCTGGGGGCCGTTGCGCGTTTATCCATCATTTTTAATGAAATATAGTTCAAAGGGAAGCCAGCCTCGTTTGCTTTTCATTCCATACGGCTAATGAAACCTCTACCGCTAGGCGCTGAAAAATCAACAAGCGCGCCACGCTTCGAAACGAACGCGTTCGGGGATCGCTGGCTCGGAACAGCGACATCGGGTTTCATTATCGGCAATGGCAAACCGAGTCGATTAACTGTTCCGAGTGTCTTCCTCGGCGAGCACCGCGAACCTTGGATCAAACTTTTTCGTTCGTTGTACCCTGCTTTCTTCGAGGGATTCGCGTGTCTTATTGTTGGCAACGCGGAGAGGCAACCGACACACCACACCGTCCCGACGACAAGTAGCTTCGGGCTTTATCGCGATGACCCCGATAATGCCCGTAGCCCGTTAGAGCGCGAACAAACGGCGGCCAGCTTGTTATGTTAATCGACTCCTCATCGATCGCTTAAACCCGTTCACCTATGAATGAGAAAATGTGGTTACGCAGCGAGATGGTCGTCACGCGATGTTATTAAGGAACTCTCAAGAAACGATTGACAATATCCGTTTCTTTAATAATATACACGGACGATTTTACGTTAACCTCTTGCGCTGGAATGACGTACGTCGAGAATATTTGGCCTAAAATTGCAATATTTTCTCCGTCTAGGCAACCTGCTCGCAACCTTTCCTCAACCTAGGCAAAGCAAATAATAAATTTATTATTTCTCAATAATTACTACCCAGTGATATACCGATGAATTGGAAAAGGAGACGAATTATTGTACACGGTTTGGTCACTCGTTACATTAAATATAATTAAAAATTTTATATAAATTATATATATATATAATTTTATAAAAATTTTATATGTATATATAATTTATATAATTAAAAATTTAATTTTAAGTAAATAAATTAATAATATAAATAAACTTGAATTTATTTTAAATTAAATTAATATTTATATAATAAGCTAATTGTAAGCTTTTAATACTCTAACGATAAACTGAAAAATTTTTATAATACTATGATTAATCAAATAATTAGATTTAACTTATTTTATCTATTAATTGCAAATTAATTGCTTTTTTTAAACTAAAATCCAAAAATTTAGAATTTTTATAATTCTATAATTAAAATTTAAGTAATATGTCTGAAAAAGATATATTTTACGCAAGAGGTTGAAGAACAAAACTTTTTCATTTGTAACTTTCCTCGCTTGAAGAAGTATATATCTTTAGACTCTAGTCAGAAGTGAATAATTAACAGGAGATTATTCTACCTGAGAAAACAGGTCAAAAGTGTAGAATGCAACTTATTCTCAATTCCCCTCATTTCTGAGAAAATTCAATTTCAAATTGGTACTTCTGTTAAAATCAATTTTTAACTAGACGTTCAAAGTTTTCTTTGAAACGAGGTCTTGAACGCAGCTAGAAAACTAACTCTCTATCGATTATTTACTTCCGTCAAATCTGAAATTAGCCAAATTAAAGTATACTTGATAAATTTTCAAGCTTGATTCTCTCGAGAACGAGAAGCTTCAAACGAAAAAATTTTACTCTTCCTTTTCTCGACTTATTTATTTAAGATCAATCCCATTCAGGTTGCCAAATCACCACCGTATTCGAAAACACCCTGCGTGCGTATGAAAATTATTTACGTAGAAAGAGTATTATGCATTTTTTCAAATTACTCTTTATTGTTTACTTCTTCAGCCAAACATTAGGACGAGAAAGAAAGGTAAGTGCTTGCTAAACACAAACTTCAAATATCGTGAGGTAATTGCGTTCGAAAGTTTCAGAGAGTTTCAGCAAGAGCTGTAATCACTGAACAACTAAAAACTGCTGAAATCTCGTCGGAAAAAAGGAAAGTTCGAAAGAACAGTTGGAAGAGGAGGGACGAGGACACATTTTTAATTCGCACGTTCGCGAATTAAATTATCCCATCGCGATTCAACAACCGATACACACCGGCTGCAAAGTTGCTTTTGCATTCCGATCAGAGCGACTGGAGACACTTCATTGGGATGCCGAAGAAAATCCAACACTTTCGAAGCGATTACTCGACGACGACGAGGCAGCTTCTATCACTCTGCATTTCGATGTGGCCAGATGCTGGGTGCACACACGCCGAATCCAACCAGCCTATACGTGTCTCTACTTTGTCAAACAGGCTGTGCACGCTGCGCCTTTGGAATTCATTTCCCCCTCTGTTTTTCTTTCTCTCTCGTTGTTTTAAGTTTACAATGCCTGAAAGCCCCGCGAGAATGACGCGCGGCGAGCACGTTCCACACACTGCGCGTACTCGTTGAAATTTTGCATCGTGACGTTTGCGTCGCGCAAACGTGTTGAGTAAGTCAGCAGACTTACCTCGGACCTTTTGAAATTTCGCAATTTTGTAATTTTTTTTCCAAGTTCGTTTATTATTCTGTCGCGGTCCGCACGAATCGCAGGTTAGCGTTTAAAAGATGCTCGTAGCGCTCTGAAGTCGTGTCAAATTTCGCAGGGACCTCGTCGCATAACCACCGAAACCAGTTTAAAAATCCACGTGACGAACTTTCGAAGCTGAATTCTCATTTTGGACAGCTGCATAGTCACGTTATATTGGAATATTCTAATTGTTCATCCTCCGCGTTGTCTCGTCACGATTCAGTCTCAGCCAACTTTGCTTCTTCGCAAGTTTCAAAGTTTCAACACTTTTGAGGCTTTTTGCACAGCCGCGCAGTATCGCCAGTTTATTTGCCAAGTCCACTGAATGGAACGAGCCATCAGCTCCGAAATCACGGGTCGAAATCCTAAAAGGATCAAACCTCCGTATCCCAGGAATCATCCAGCGTCCACTATCGTAACCGCCAATCCTATTAGCTTCTTCTCTCCGAACTGGGTCCCTCTAATAGGAAACTAAGCTCCGGAGGAATTAAAGTACTCGCATCGATTACCATAAACGTGTCGCGCTCGTTCGGTGACAGAGATTCAGCTCGACTTAGCTACCGCGTATAAACTAAACCCCCTCGATCGAGCTCGATCCGCAACAAACTCGTGGCCCGACCACGACGCAACGACGTTTGCCCCCCCTTGAATCTTCCAATTCGCGTCGGTTTAGCATAAATTTGGACGCTGCGAGCGGTCGATGATGCATCGACGTGACCGCAGAGAATTTTTACGCGGGGGCGTGCAGAAGCTGATGACGAGGAGTTGTTTTTCCGGGGGGGGGGGAAGGGGGAGAAGGAGAGATACGAACGGCCAAGACGAACGACATACGTGGGGCACACGAATGGCAGCAGCAGCTGCGCGTGCCTTGAATATTTAAGCCGCTTAAGGCCCCCTGCACAATGCACGAATCGCGTTGAATAAGTGAGGGGCTGCTACGTTTGGCCCCCGCGTGACCACCGAATTGGGTTAAACGGGGTCCATATTTAATCAACGCCTGCCCCCTACTCGATCGCGTTTCGTACTCTTCTCGCGAGGAAATTATTCAACTACCCAGTGAATCGTTGAAATTCCTGGAAAACAGTATCCTTCATTTCTCGAAGAAGTAGTTTCATCCTCACAGTATACGAAATTCTTCCGGTTACCAGATGATTGAAACCCTCGCGTAGCCGATACCGGGTCACCGTTGACCCAGAACTTGAATTGCAAAAAAGGTTCCAGATGTTACATATAATATGGTACCAAATGTGCCAAATGTTTACGATTTATATGCAAAGAACATGCAATGAAACACAATACACGTTGTATGTACGCAGTGCACATGAATAAAAAAAATATGTTTATAAAATTTTAAGCAAACTCTTCTCCTCTCCATATTACAAACATTATTACATAGCATCCTGTACCAAAAAGTTAGGTGCAAAGGAGGTATAGTAAAAATTCAGCTATGGGTCAAAAGTGATCAGGTGTCGGCTCGTCGCGTCGACTATTCGAGGGTTAATGCTGATATCTTCTTGAGAAATTTAGTCTTTAGCCAAAGATATTTCAAGAGCAAATTATCGAAGATCCTCGACCCCACCCAAATTGAACGACACAGCTTATACGTCATCAAAATTACCGGCTGGGAAAGGGGCAACAGCCGCGAGAAGCAGAGGTATCAATTTCATCGTGAATTAATATTCAGCGATGCGCGGCCAAACAGTCGGGTGTTACTCGATCGGTAGCTTCGTTATGTAAACGTCCAGTCGAAGACGTCCAGCCTCGATAAATCCTTCCAGCAGAAAAAAATTCCCGTCACTCGTCTCGTGTCGTTTTATTTCGAATAATGTTTCCCCCGGTGTTGCGACGAGGGGGAAATTATCTTGCTTTACGTAACGCCATCCTGATGGAAACGAGCTCTTGGAAAGCAATCCGGGACGAATAAGTAAGCGACTACTTCGGATACACTACGGAATAATATGAGCACGGTGTGGAATAATACGCGGAGAACGTGGAGTCGTGGCAATTTCTCTCGATGAACACGCCACTACGAAACGGAGAGAATTATCTCTCTCTCTCTCTTTCTCTATCTTTCGTTTGTATCGATTCTAATTTTAACGTTAAAGGAGAACACGAAAGCCGAGGTTCGATGAATTATCTGATACATATTGTCAAATGAATGAAAAGGATAATTTATTATTGTTTCCTTTTAGGACAATTTAAAGCAGTAATTTAGGAATTTAATGTTGCGTTTATCAAGATCTAAGGTACAGCGAAGAGCATAACTGTGTTAGTGACAATAAAACATCATCGATCATTTAAACTGATATAAATTCGTAAAAAAAGAATCATACAAGGATCTCATTTGAAAACGTGGAGCTTTTACTTTGATAGTTGTGAGGTCGTTCTTTTCGATTTTACATTGAACGTTGAAATCCCCCTCTTACAATGATTCTTCCAAACTCGCTCTACAATTTTTTTTTTCATAATTGAATTGAATAATTGAATTTTCATAATTTTATTGAATTTTGAACACTGTTAGATAATAAAATATTAAAATTTCTTGAATTTTCGTCGTTTAATCCTGATATTCAAAGTTCAATAAAATAGTAAAGAAAAATCATGCAGCAAGTTTTAAGGGGTCATTGTAAATAGGAAGATTTAATCTTCAATATCGCGAATAAAATTTTTCAGTGTTTTTCGTGAACATCTACAATTTTTTTTTTTTTTTTTTTTGAAAGAAAAAACTTTTCCATTTGTTGGGTGGTGTTAAAATGTCTTGCAAGAAAAAAAAAAAAAGAATTCATATTAGCGAGAAGAGAAGAGAAAACTCCAATCTTCAAAATTATAGTGGACGAGAAAACAATCTTCTCAACGTTTCTACACGCGTTTGAATTTTTACAATTGTCAGAAATAACTTTTTATCACGTAAATGAACGAGCTCGCGTCTGTCGAAAATTGGATCTTCACGCTTTAAAATTAGACGCGGATTAGAAATGAATCTCATTGTTTAAATTATCGGCAATTTTCCATAGTTATGCTCCTCGCCGGTGTACTTTGCGACAGTGTTTGAAATTTGTCAGGCTCGCAAGAAAAGGAAGATGAAACGATCTCGTTTGAGAGGATCGTTGAAATCGTAAACGTGAATAAGTTGAATTTGGTTGGCGGAAGCGAGGGCAGTCGCGTGGAACGAACTGCTTCGTGAATTAATTACAATAGTCTGGTAATTACCGAACCTCCGGGTTCGGACTCGTGATCCTTTTGCATCGCAATGGAACTCTCTTTTGTTCCGTTTAGCGAGCGTTAAAAGGTGAGCACTCCGCTGGTTAGGAGCGAGTCTGCTCTTTTGTTACTTTTCGCGACTAATGGAGATAATGAGATTAAAGCTGACAAGTGGTCTTTCTTCGTATTAGAAGAAACTAATACCCTGTGTGCTTGCTGCGTAACTAACGGTAGGAAAATTATTGCCTGCTTGTACTAGAAACGTTCGTAACACCATGAAACTACAAATATAGCAGGACGAATGTATTGCACATTCGCTAGTGTGGAAAAATTTACGTCCTTTCCATTTGTACTTTCCATCATTCTATACTTAATACCTTTTTATTTATTTAATCTCGTCGACGCATTCGCGTTGCAACTTGAATTCCATCGTGTCTACGTATAATTTGTCAAATCTCAATTTGAATGTTGATATCAACTAATTAGAATAAAATATCAGAATACCAGAGTTATAAGATTACTTAATACAGAATGGGTCAAAAGTCACTTCCTACTGAAATAAATGACTAAATTTTCGAACGCTCTGGCGGTTAAGATTTGAAAGGAATAATGAAAAGAATCATATTTAAACTTGTAATTTAATTTAACATTAATAAAAATAGCTTTTCCTTATATTTTAAAGCGATTTTATTAAAAGAATTTAATCAGTATGTATTACTTTTTGTATCGTAAAAATATTTTTATCTGACCTTCAGCCAACAAAACAGTTTAGTTATTACTACACAATTGTTAGAATATAATGACTAAACTGTTCCATCGATTGATGACTTTAATAACAAAAAGATATTTGCATGATACAAGTCACTTACACTAACTGATCTCTGAGCCTTTCATGTACTAACAAACGTAATATTTTTCATCGTTGCTCGCAAATTACACGACGTTTTATAATTTATTCGCGGAATATCTCGCCTCGTGATGCAAATGGGTTAATATTATACGAACTTCGTCTGTCAATTTGTCTATCAATTCTGAAGAGCAAGCTCACGTTATGCTTTGACGTCGCAGCATGAACTAGTTGCTTCTTGAATAGTTTACAGTCTGTTATAGCCGAAGGTGTAAACGCTCGGAAAAAATTTTGAATTCACCGACAGAATTTATTTATCGACTGTGCACGACATTTCAAAAAATATCCGGCTGAATCGGTAATCACGCTTCCGCAATGAAAAAATAAAAAAAAATAGAGGGAACAATTTTTCGTATCTTTCGGTGGAGTTTTGTGTGCCATCGTGACGACTAGATTTTCCAATCGTTAAGCATCGATAGAAATCAAGAAAGCAAAGTTCGAAAGAATCACGCGAATTTAAAAAAAAATTTCTCGCTTCTCTCACGCACAATCACCGACACAGAGATCGTATGAAAACCGCAATACTTAGAAGTACAAAAAAAAAAAAAAAAACTCGATTACCGGCAAATCCATCGAGTTTTAAATCTGCTATCGATATTCTTTCTCTGTGGCCTGTTTACTTATTTGCTTTGCTTATTTACCCGCCGCGTGGTGTTTTCGCAATTTTTCAAGTGCGCAGCATCCGATACGATACGAGGTACGTAGTACCGATTTTTCTTTTTTCTTTTTTCTTTCTTTCTTTTCGTTTTCCCGACACGCGAACCACTTTTCAACAACGCGTCGCAGCCTGGTCAAACAAATCGGACTCGGGTTTATTAGCTCTCGGTCCCTCTGATTAACAAATTCGTCCGGATGGGGAACGTCCACCTATCAAGAAAGTGTTTCGAGTTTTCTCCGAGTGTAGCCGAGCGTACTCCCGACGAAAGTCGACCCCGTCGGCTAAAAGCAAAGTTCTCGAACCACCGAGGAGTTAGACTAATGTTCGTTCTCGAGAAGCTTCGCCGGAAAGTCGCCAAAAATTTCCCCCGGTACCCGGGCAATCGCAACTTCGCGAATTCGCTTAATTCCGGTGAATCCATTAGGATACTTGAACGGCTTATCAACCGATCGCGAGCGGGGGCCAGTTTCTGCCAGTTCGTCGATTGATCCAATAAACGTTTTGGTATTAACCGAGACACTCGATGAAAACTGTTGGAACCCCGCGCGTTTAGTTGATGGGATATTTTTTAGTTTTTAGGCGAGTTCTTTCTCACGCTCACGTTCCCCTCGACAGTTTTTGGAAATTGTTTTTTAGTTGACGTAACACGAAGAGAAGTGATTCTGATCGAACACAATGTGATTCGGTAGACAGGACATTTAAATTCGAATTACCATTCTAGCACACTGGTGTCACAAATAAATCAATTGCAGCGAATTCCTCGAATTACAAGAATAAGAGGCTTTAGAATAGGTCAAAGTATTTCTATCGAAGACAGAAAGTCTATAGTTAATCCACTTGGACGGTTGTTGGAAACAATCGATTTATCGATAAATTTCTTGGAAGTAACACGTATGTTGGCGTATTCGTATCATAACGGAGACAAAAGATAGATTTCTATCCACCCTCTTAACCTAGATAGAATTCCGTTATCAATATTCATAGAAAAAAATCCATCCGAAATGTCAAGAATTTTTCCTGAATAAAAGATTTTGTACTTTTCACAAATTTTGATCGAAATTTTACCGTATAGTATACGAAGAAAAGTACTAATCGTACGATAATGAAAAATTGTTGGTAATTTAAACTGATATAACTTTCTAAAAAAAGAAGATTGTAGATCCACTTGATTTCATTTAAAAGCGCAAAGCCTTTGCTTTGAAAGCAGTTAGTTCGTTCTTTTCAAAGACCGTATCGGTTGCGAGGATACTTTTTTCTCGAAAATTGTTAGAATTTAAACGTGTGTAAAAATATGTACAAAATTTTTTTTCAAATTGAAATCTTTCCCTTTGACCCTTTAAAACTTGTATCATTTTTTTTTTCACCATTTCACTGAACTCTGAATACTAGGGTTAAAAAAAATTATTTAAAAGAAAACATTTCATCGAGGTGAAAAAAAGAAAAAAATCGAAGAGCGAACGAGTTTTTGTAAAGAGAAAATTTCAATCTTCAAGGCCATAGTGGATTTTACCATGAAAAAAATTTTTTAATATTCTTACACATGTTTGAATTTTGACAATTTTCGAGGAAAAAAGTATCCTCAATTTTCTATCCGCTGTATGATGTAAATTCATCTTCGAAAAGAACACACGACTGTCAAAGTACAACTCAGGCAAAAAGTTTTCAAAATTAGATATATTAGTACGAAATCGATTAAAAATACTTATGTCTTATAACTATAAAATAATATTATTCGTAATAATAACGGGAACGTGAAGGGGACTTTGTAAAGAGTAAGTTGCAATAAAAGTTTAATATCAGGAGAAAACTAGAGTGCAAACGAAATGTTGCAAAGAGAAAAGAAAGCTTTTGGTTATTATTTTTAATTGAAAAATAATTGATCAAATTAGTTATTGTATACTTACAGAGGAGTAAATTATAGGCATCCTTCGCGGCATAGATGCTGTAAGATTTTTACATTCTGTTAATGGAATTTCTTCCCATGATGTTTTTATTGCTTCACAAAGTTCAGTTTTATTCTGTTTTTTTTTTATCACGAATTTAAATCACGCTTTAATGTGAGACCAAATAGATCTTTTTTAAAGAAAGATATATCAATCGAAATTGGTAGTTATGGACAATTTTTATTGTCATTGGTTACAGTTATGTTTTTCACTGTTGTCCATAAAACAAATGTATTTAGAGCTGTCGACAACTATTCGTTAAACGCTGTGAATCGCATTTACGCAAACGGAATCAAAGACTTGGGTCAATCATTTTCGTCCTGCGTTTCCCGTGCAGATCGACTCAAAGATTATTATTGCGTGTAAATCCGGTCAAACAAACATATACACACGTATCAGTCGTATCAGTCGAAAGATCTCTATCGAAACTCCCCGTGGCAAAATCAAGATGCTCTCGTTCACAGGAAATCCGGAGATTCGAGTCGAACGAGACGCAAACGTACAATCGAATCAAAGAGACTACCTTTTAGGATAAACCAAACGACCAAGTCCGCCAGTTCAAACGTTCCTCTTTGATGAAGCTGTTGACAGATTTGCTTGTAATTTAGTCAGTGTACCTGTAACAGACAAGAAGATGGAACTAGTGATTACTCTGTTTCGTGATTGAACTTTATGTTGAAATTCAATTCAATATTATATGCAAGATTCTCTAAAAATCGTATTTATGTACTTCGTCAGCTGTCCTCTGCAAGAATATTTGCACATTTTTGCACGACTAATCTCGCATTTTCAGAAAAGGAATCTCGTGCCACACCTAAGCATCTCTAAAATCCTGATACCTCGCCGCTGTGACACATAATTCTTATTATTCAAAAAGTGAATAATTTTTGACGCGGAGGAAATCTAAAGAGGCATTAACTTGGTCTAAACAAGCTTCCAAAGAACATGACATCCAGAGAAACAAAAAACAATTGAAAAGTTAAAATTTAAAATTTAGAAGTGCAAAAAAATTCACTGTTAACAATTTATTCTTGAATTTCTCTTCTAGAAAATGAAAGGACACCAACGTGAATTTGTTATTATACAATAGATATTATGTCGAAATATTATCTGCAACAGATAAGTTACTTTACCGCGCTGAAATGCGTTTCTTCGACTTTCACTTTCAATGTAATGAAATTGAGAGTTGCATCTCTTTACGTACAAGCCTCATAGAGAAAACTATGCCATGAGAAGGACGATTTTGTAGAAAATGTTTCGAAACAATTAGGTAGAACGAAAGCAAGAAATTGTACCAAGAAAGTCGTCACGTTGTAAAGACTCTATTGATTTATCTTTTTTTTTTTTTCTACACTGCATTAATTTCTTCATACGAAGCTGAAATTTCGAAGTATTAACATTCACTCGAATTGTATGTTTTCACTAATCTTCGATTCGACAGTCACCGATGACCCCCCAACGGCATTCAACGCGTTAAAATACCCTTCATCAACCGTTCCCTCACCAGTTCGACGATCTCTCATTCAGAGCAGGAATTACCATCAAATTTGCGTTTCACGCGTAGAGACCAAAACCAGAAGCCGCCTAGGACCCGATCCTTTGCATAACAAACAGCCGATTTATGTTTGGAACAGACACACAAACACACACACACACAAAATTTTGCATGTCAATGGAGATAGGGCTAGGATGGATCAAAAATTAACAAGCTTCCGGTGACCGCGTCGACCGTCGCGTGACGCCATTACGTCGACGTTGAAACGGCGACGAAGTGGCCCCCGCGGTCGCGAGACGAGACGCGAGAAATTCTGAATAGACAGGCAGACGCTACTCGTTGTCAGCCACGCCGGAACGAACGGTAGAAGTTATATCTTGGAGAGGGCGTGTGTTCGCGTGTGCCGCCAACAAGAATTGTTTATCGCGGGCCCTTTTGTTCGCCGGTTGGAACAATACGCGACGCACGTCGGCCTTTCTGTTTCCGCGCCATCAATATCCCGCCCGCCGTTGGCTTCTTCGCTCCGGAGATGTCGACCGTTTTGTACCGAACGCTTGTATCACGTTTTGTGCGCGCGGCGTTCAACATTCACCGAGGACAATCGACAACCGGCGAAAAGGAAGCGAAACGAATTAAATTATTTTCACTTTCGTAGCCGCCGCGGCCTTTTGTCCCTGGCCTGCTGCGCCCCCATTCATCGGAGCCAGCGAAAGGCTCGCTTCCGCGTAGAGAGGTCTCGCGGCTCTCCTGAATTGCGAAAGATCGTTTCGTTGCACGCCGCGGTGAACTTGTCATTGGGAAAAATAGCGCGAGTTGCGGTTGGTGTAGCGACACCGACGATGTTTTTTGCACCTTCTGTCTGGTAGATTTCCGCGACGAGCATTTAATTCAACTGCTGCGCAATTATACGCTGCGTTTTTTTTTTTTTTTTTTTTTTAATTAAATCACACCGCACGGTTATCAAGTGCTTTTGCGTTGATAAGAAACGCGCGTATTTTGAACCTGATTGCACGCAGCTGGGTGAAAGACGTGTCAGCACACTTAGTTCTTCGGCGACACTTTTACGAAAACAAATATAGTATCGGTAGTGTAATTTCATATTAGAATTTTAGTTATGTTTAAATATAACAGACTTGCTGATCATAGAAATACGATAAAGTATGACTGTGATGCGAGAAACACAACGTAGGCATGGGGCGCTTTTCTTTTTCAAAAGAGCAGAGTCGAGCGTGTTGAAAAACCGAGTCGTGAGAGAGCGTTGAGAGACAGCTGTTAAAAGTGTCAATTGTGTTGTTATTTGAATTGTTAATTCGTGCTGTTTGTCTTGTTTAATCATTTGTTGTTCTATTACCATTACCTTTATCAAATAAACATTATTTATATTACATCTCTACACAAATGATACATGGGAAAAATCTGTTGCCAGACTACGCACAGTTATATAATAATAATGCAAGAAATTGAAAAATTCAAGCGCTGAAGCCTTACGACTCTTCTCTATTTAGTACTCGACGATCCAAGCAGAGAGAAAGAGAATTTGAATGGCGGCTGCTCGAACGAGATCTCGTAGCGATTAGACGTATTCTGCGCACTCGGTTTGTTCTGCGTTTGTTCGTTTCGAGAGACGTGTAAAACAAAATCGTCGCGTTTCTGCCTGTGAATATATATCTTTGTGCTCTGCGTTGGTGCGGTACTTATTGTTCGCTGGCCGATTCATCGGGCACCAGCGCTCATAATCCGCGACGGGCTACCAGAACACAAGTCGTCGTGCACGTTTGTACCGTCGCGTCGACGGCGAAGCGTTTTGTCTCGCGGTGACGTGCGTGCACCGGGGGTCGGTGCATTATTCTCGCGCGTGCACGCGCGCTGGCTGCCGCCACCGTTTCGAAAACGCTTCGGGACGAAGTTCGTTTTGAAACTGTGGGAGCTCGGGATCGGCTTGGGAAGAGTCCCACGAAGCATTCGGCCCTCGTACCGCGATTCAGTTTATACGTATTTTCAGTATTTTTGAACGAGTGTGTATTTTCTTGTCGTGGCTTTTATTGGAATCGAAGGTCATTTCACTCTAAAATAGCGTTACAAAGGGAACGTGATTCATTTGTTGCGTTAATTAATCTTGCACGTTTTATCGTACAATATGCAATACTCGTTTTTAGTACATCGTTGTTGGCAACACTTGCGGAAAGTCACAAATATCTGTGACACGTGCAATTTGCCCAACTCCGCTGAACATGTATTAATCGCTCGTTCTAAATACGAAAATAAAAGAAAACAACACGATCTTACAAAACTCGCTCAAACAGTTGCAAAAAGAAGATCCCGGGAGAAAAGGAGAGATATAGAATTGTACCATTTGTCACACCTGCAAATTCTACAGCAAGTGGCTGTGCGCCTAGCGTTAAAGTCTAGCGATATTCGACGTTAAGCAAACAGAGTGCGGCGGAGCACTGCTAGGATGGGTGACCGTCCAGCCTAGCGAGTAGTTATAACAACAAGCGTAACCTTTCCTCACCTTACCCAAATCCTACATCCTTCCAGCATCCTCGCACAATGTAAATGTAAATATATAGATAATAAGATAACATACTTCTTCCTTTAAAACCCTTCAACTTAATTATAATGATAACGACAATACCCTGGTCATCTGTTTCATCAAAATTTTTAATTTCCAAACTGAAGACGATATTCCATCCGTCTCGTCCCCGGAGAGAGCGCGCCACGCCTCCCGGACGTTTATTCACTTTACGGTACGTCGCGTATACTCCCGCAGAGGCTTTAGAAAACTCGACTCAATGGCACAAGGACGAGCATTGTCGAGACGTGTCCATTGATCAGCGTGTGTACCGACGGTAGGCATTAGAGACGCGAGAGAGCGTGGCGTTTCGCGGACGTCGCGACGCTCTTTTCTCGCCGCCCGGAGGAAAAACGGGCCGACGTCTTTTCTCGCTCGAGGCACTCGACGATGCGACGTGACGGCACGGCGGCACAGTTCGACGTTACGAGCGGCCTGCATGCAGACGCACGTGCGTTCGCGACGGCCGTAATCGACGGAACTCCTCTCCTCAACGTGTCGATACAATTAATCGTTATGCACGCCCGGCATTTCGAGTGCACGTCGCGTTGCCAGACGTCGCTTGATCGACGTCCATCGCGGACAACCATCGGCAAAGGTACTTGATTCCAACGGTGGAAAATGTCGCGTGTCCGCAAGAGCCGAGGTGCGGACATTTTTCAACATTTGTACCTTTTTTCTTCTTCTTCTTCTTCTTCTTTGGACCAGCAGGTGAAATAAAATTTCTGACGTGCGACGGAGTACATGCACAACCCAGCAGAAGGGTGATTCCACATGAAAAAGCAAGAGAGAAGGGGGAATAAAATTTTCTTTTTTTTTGCTAATGAAAAATTGAAAAGAAAATTCTCCATTGTTCTCCTTTGTTTTCGAGAAAATCGAGGTTGGAAATTTATCGAATGTATTATTGAATTTAGTTAATTCGGTCTGTCCAGTGCATCCTACGCGATGAAAAATAACAAACATTGTTAATTCGACATTGCGTAAAACTACGACGATAACGGCGAATGGAAATAAATCAGTATCATCTAACGTCTGTTTAACCCTTTCGTTACTGTGAATAATTCCGCAAGTGTAGTTTCTCTATACGGCAAATATGCACTTTTCAAAAGAAGCATGTGAAGCTTCACGAAATACACGAAATTATTTAAAAAAAATTATTTTTTTGACGTCGACGTTAATATCGAGAGAGTTGAAACAGTTACTCGTTTTGTAATTTTAGTTTTATTACAAAAGAACGAGATTTTAAAAATTATTTACAAAATTTTTTAAATTATTCGATAGTTTTGTATGCAAGGATGCACGCAAAGACCCAAATTATAAATTTGACAAGAGTAACGAGTCTTTTTCTTTTTTTAACAAACAACGCCTTTAGTGAATTTTTTCATTTATACTGCTAGTACCAGAAATAGGGAAATGTCCAGTAGTAAGTCGCATTAGATTTTTATTCAGAAATCTCGTGGCAATGTTACATCATCATTCTCTTTATCATATTTTCTCAGGATTTTTTCAATCGATTCAAGATGAAAATTTGCAACTGATATATTTCTTCTTGTTAATATGAATTTCATCCATGATATGAAACAAATATGTTTTTTATATCATTTAATAATTTCTCTCGTCGAATGAACGGTACTTTTTTAGCACATCATTTTTATCGCTGGCGAATGACTATTTTAAACAAAATATACGTAAAATTTTGAGACATCTCTCTATTTATACTGAATCTACAAGTTATTAAAACTTCCCCATGTCAGACACCGATTTTCTCCCAAGATGAAACGACATAAAAAAAAGCGACGAATGTTCGATATTTTAACGATAGAAAATTCGTCTGCGAGTGTGTGAATTGCGTGAACAATGTGAACAATTTCATCCACATCGGAACAGAATTCGACGTACTTCACGTACAAGATCAATCGATGTACGTACGAACATCATTTCCTCGAACACGGTATCATACAAACGTTCCATCAGCCTTCCGCCACGAGGACACCAGCGTTATTCCATGCTCTGCTAACTCCACGCTGTACTCGATTCAACGTCATCCCGTGAAATCTCCGAACACAGCACCGCCAGTAACGTGCGGAAATTCCCCGGAAGAAGCGACGCATCGATCCTGGTAAAATCAACTACCGACGGAGGAGCCCCGGAGTTTATCCACCCCCAGAACTTCCCTTCAAGTCGTGTCGTACACATTTTGCTTGGCGACGCGGAGACGTCAAGATCGAACGGCAACGAGAATGAGCCAAATCGGACGAACCGATTTTACAGAGTCGAGGCACGATTTTCGTGCAATTTCGAATATTTAAGAACGTATTTTAAATTTGCAAAAATTTGCTCCCGCTGTTAAATATTACGACAGACGTTTACTTTACTTGTACGACATTTTCCAGATATTTCGATGGACGAATTCTGCAATTCCCCTCGTGTTTCCACATTTTTTCACAAGACACGCAATCTGGCTACGACGATACGTCACACGCTTTCACAGAACTGACAACTTTTATGCCCAAGCACAGGCTAGGCATTTGCGACGAGCCTCGTTTCATATATTATAAAAAATAAAAATTTTAAAACTCTGCATTCGGCGTTTTTACATTTCATGAAATAAAGATGCAAAAAAATGCTGAATCGCATTGAAATCACGCGATGTATAAAATGTAGTCCATCTGTAGTGATAAATATTAAAACTCTCGTGTGATATACATTTGATTACCCCCATCGTGTACTTTTGCGAATGTTTTTGAATTTCTTTCCTTTTTTTCATCAAACACAGCGTGTGATCCTTCTCTCTCTCTCAAAAAAAAAAAAAAAAAAAAAAAAAAAAAAAGAAAGAAAGAAAGAAGAGGTCTCCGTAAGGAGGTCTGCGAGCCTTACGACGCATCACAAGCAGCAGCGAAGAGCGACGCTGCATGGTCGCTGGCAATAAAATCTCGCCAGAAGTATATTTCAATTTTCGCCTCGTCAGAAGAGAGGAGAGGGGCGGGGGTGAAAGGGATCGGAGTTGGAGCGCGCGATAAATCGAAACGGCCGTGTAAATATTCCTGTGCCCCGGCCGGTAGTGGCGGGTACATGCACTTCGCCACGAGCTCGCCACCGCGTGCACACTCGATATTTATCGTCGGGATAGGTCGAATAATACAGAACACCCAGGAGCACGGTTTTTCACGGAAGCCGAGCGCTCCGAATCGGGGACTTGGAATTAGTTTCCGGGGTTTTCGATCGACCGGATCGCGGAGGGTGGCGCGAGTCAACGCGCCCCGTTTCTGTCGTGTCGGTCATACGCTCGTTAACCTTTTCGATGGTTACTAAATTCTCCGCGTATTCCGCACGTTCTTTTTCCCCTCCCCTCGTCGACTATTTATTTTCTCAGTTATTTCGGTTTCTCGTCGTTGCAAAACCGCACACCGTAGCCTCGCCCGTTATGGAATTTTAATCGTTTCGGAACGGACGGCAGTTTTATGAAAACACCTGACCATCGTGCCACGTATTCTGAATTTAAAATTGTCTGATATATTGTCTGGCACGTATCAGTGCGTGGAAAAAAAGTATTCCTTTTGTACAAAATTTCGCGCGGATCGAGAGTCTAGCAGATCTACAATAATTTAAAAGTAGTGTGTACAATCTCCATAACTAGCAATCATTGCTTGCATAATAACGACTATCGAGTGTGTAATGATTCAATTTTATAGTAAACTTTATAGCAATTTATAGTGATTCAATTTTAGGTGTATCTTTTACAAAAAGAATATTTCTTTTCAGACAATGTCCACGTTCTAATCAAACACGCTGCAAATGCTGTAGCACAAACAGTGATCAAACATTCGCGAGTGTCTTTTACAATCAAATATTAAATATTATTGCGATTTTGACTCGTACGCGCGTAATAATTCACGCAGACGTATTCTCGGCGTATAACCTGCAGCTCGGATCGAACGAACGATAAGTCAGCCAGGGTAGAGCCACGGCCCATAGATCAATCGACGCAATCCGTAGGCAGTTACGTTTACTATGTTCGATTACCAGCGAAGATCGAGGCAGCCCCGCTTCCTCGTAAAACATGAATTACACCGGGATTATCGGTTATTTACGATCGGTTCCGAGACGAAGTTCCGAGTTCTAACGCTCGATAAATCCATCCCCCTACCCCCTCCGTGTTCTCGCGTTGCTCCCACACCCTGCGAAATTTTCCTTGAAAGTAGTCGCGCGCTGGAACGTAAACGAGGCGCTGCGGCTCGATGAAAAAAGAAAATTAGATCGTAACGCAGCCGAGCAACAAGTATCCGGATATACGGAACGTGGCTCGCGCGGCGCAATTACTCGAAACTTTCGACGCGACGCGCTCGGAAAAACGCGGAGAAGCTCGAGATTGGAGTTGCCTCGCCCTCGGCCAACACCAGACCTTCGTTGTGTTCGTTGGATATTTCCAAATCCCCTCTTTTGAGGCCAGAAAGAAAGGGAGAACGAGAGAAGATACTGATTGTGAACGACGATCCTTTGTTCCACTTTGGTCCGATGGTATAACCCTCGCGTAGCCGACACTGTGTCACCGTTGACCCAGAACACGAGCGTAGCGAAGAAATAAATAAATATGATAATAACGTAGGTAATAAATAAATATGATAATAAATATGCCAAGTGTTTACGATTTGTATGCAAAGAACATGCAACAAAGCACAATAACGTTGTACGTACGCAGTGCGCATGAATAAAAAACATGTTTATAAAATTGTACATTTTTCCGTACCAGAATTCCAAGACAGAATTTACTGACCACGGCGTTAGTATCCCTTTACGAATGCTAACTAGTTCAAATGTTCGTCTCTTTGTCTTAGGAGGATTTACCTTTTTTTTTTATATTATTATTGTCCATATTATTAAATTTTTTTTTATATTTAATACAGTGTGTGACGTTGTCTCGAAAGTTTCCTTTTTACGACTGACTGTCTCGAACCTTTCAAACGTTGTCGACTGTCTTTTGACTTGGAGTGTAGTGTGTGTGAGATGTAAGCGAGGCGAGTGTAGTGTGTGAGGCGTGGATGATAGTGTGTGAGACGGAACATTTTTTTAAACACACTCCTCTCCATCCCGTATTATGAACGTTATTAGATAACATCCTGTACCAAAAAGTTAGGTACAAAGCAGGTACAGTAAAAATTCAGCTATGGGTCAAAACTGACCCGGTGTCGGCTGGCCGCGTCGCTCGTTCACGTCGGCTATTCGAGGGTTAACAGGGACAGATTCATCGAATCCATCGATCGCCCCGGTTCGGGCTCGTAACCGGCTTAGTCGCAAGACTGAAACGAAGGCTCGGCGAAATTTCAGGCGAACGAGCCTCGCTGGAAATCGAGGGGGAAGTCTGTTCGTTCGAAACGAAGCGGAGAGAAAGCGAGCAACGAGAGCGCACGCGAGGAAGGAATCGTGGATTCAGAGAAGCTTTGAGAACTGAACGTCTCCTGCTGAACTGTGCCTGCCGCCGCGGCGCGAATCGGCGTGGATCGGCAGCTCGTTAGCATTTCTCGACCTTTCTCGGGGACACGTCAACCTCGACCGAACAGGCGGCCGCCGATTTAGCATTCAGTCTGGCCCCAGCCGGTTATACCCTGTAATCTCGTCGGACGCGAAATAGAGATTCCGTTTCATCTCGAGCAATCAATCCTGATTGAGACTTTTGATCAAAGCTCGGAAACAAGACTGGCGAGACTCCTGGCGACTCACCAGCGACTTCCGCGCGCAGGAAAGACGGAATTTTCCAGGAGACAGGTCGGACTGAGAAACGTCTCGCAATCGGTGGGTGAACGATGTATCGTCGTTCCAGCTGGGATTTCCGTCTTTGACCTCTTGCTCTGGAATGGCGTGTCGCGCACGTCCAAAATTGCAATATTCTCTCAGCTTTAACGCATATCTAACCACTTGGCGCTGGCAAACTGATTATTGCGGACCATAACGAGTGACCAAACCGTATGCAACAATTCGTCGCTTTCTTTTCGAACTCGAGTCGGTCTATCACTGGATAGAAATTATCGAGAAGTAATAAATTTGCTGTTTGTTTCGCCCTATTTTGTTTTATTTAAATATACTTGTTTTCACGCGCGTGGCACGCCATTCCATCGCAAGAGGTTAGGCAAAACAAATAATAAATTTATTCCAGTGTCACACCGACGAGTTTCAAAAAGAAAGCGACGAATTATTGTTTCACGGTTTGGCCACTCGTTATGGTCGGCAATCAGCTGCCAGCGCAACGTGGTTCACTCCGGAGAGGAAAAGATCGGGATTCGAAAATCGTCGCCGCGTGTCTTCGTATTTTCATTTGATCGAAACTTTCCACTTGTTGTTCGTCGTTCTTTTTCGATCTGCTCTCGAAACTCCATTTGAAAAAGAAAAAAAAAAAAATAGCCAGGGGAACGGAACAACACCCGCGTTTTTGCTCGTTCACTCTGTTCCTGAATTTAAAAGTAAATGAAAACATCGGTTACATTCGACGAAGATACACTAGCGAGGTTGCGTATCACGCGCCGCGAAATTGACCACGCGATCGAGACAAGGAATTAGCCGAGAATTACAAACGGAGGTAAACACACTCGAGAAGCCGGCCAAGCGACGCAACCTTTCCAGCCATCCATTCGATGGAATCCTCTTACCAGACTTACGAGATTATTCTTCGATCAATTGACGAGAACGAGAATCGCTAAAAAATAAAAAAAAGGAAAAAGAGAGAGAGAGAGGATCCCACACAGCCCGACCGACTCGAAGACCTCGTTATCGTCCCTTGCACGGAAATCAATCCGAATCTCGGAACAGCGGATTCCAAAGGGCAAAATCGAAACCTCCCCCTGCAGCCTATTCGAATCCGGCGTGAAACGCGGTTTGCCCTATCCGAGTCGTTATTGAACGACTCGAAGCTTGAATTTCGGATCAGCGACGTGCAGAGAGAGAGAGAGAGAGAGATGGAATTTCTACGTCCACGAGAGCCCGGACCTTTGAACGGCTGAAAGGCCAGTCGAAGGGAAGACCGCGAAGTCGGTGCACAAATCAACGAGCCTCGCAACGAGTCCGTCGGCCAGAGAGCAACCTTGGTCACGAGGTTGTGAAAGGGCTCGCGGAGCCAAGATCGCAGATCCGGGACGCGTAAAATCGTTTTGATATACGATCTGGTTGTATTCACGACGCGTCTGTCGACGATCGAAGATTTTCGCCGCTTAACAACGTTCGTTTCACCTGCGTGATGAAGGCGCTTCCTCGATCGACGAAGGTGCCTCGTTGCCAACGTTGCGGCGGTGGAAATCCTGGACATTCGGGCGAAATCGGCTTTTGAGGATAGTGTCGTTCAACGGTGCGTTAACGTGCAAAGGTACTCAAGAACGATTCACGACAGTGGACGTACGCGAAGCGAGAATTAGCGAGAATGAATGATTGATGCGGAACCACCCGTCCACATCAATCCTGATCTCGCCTTTCTCCTCTAATTCTCTTGCGCAATATTCTCGAAACTCGCACGCTCGCGCCGTCGTGTGAGTATTTGAATTCTGATTCGAAACGAGAGGTTCAGTCAAGCGTTTATAAAAAGTGCGCCCCGTACACGTGTACAACGTTCGCGAGGTTGAGTCGCGGCAACGTAATCGAATAAAATTGTCGCGAATGTCGATCGAATACTCGATCAAGATACTGACGTTTGATCGAAGTGAGATTTCCCCCGGGGTGAAATCATCAGAGATCCGAGCAATCGTTAGGTTATTTAGAATTTTCATTTGAAACGAGATGTTCAGCGAAGCGTTTACAAAAATGTGCGGGCACACGTGTGCAGAGCTCGCAAGGTTGAATCCATAGCAACGCGATCGAATGGAACTGTAACAAACATCGATTGAACACTTGTCAAAAAACTGGCTTGATCGAAATATAAGATCTCTAAAAATAATCAGATTCGAGATTAGAACGCATCGTAATCGAGAATTATTCGCCATTCGTCTCGCAAGCGACAATTCCACGTCGTTACTTTACATTTTTCGCCGCAACAACATTTCATTGCCAGCATAAATCACAGACAGCGCGCTCGAAGGCTAACGCTGTTGGCCTTGCATTCACGAACGCTCGCCACGTTCGCTCCGAGTCGCGCAATTATCGCAAAATCACCGTCCAGTATCAACGCTGTGAGCAAGCCGCGGAATGTTCCAAATCCAAAAGCTGAACTTTGCCAGACGCTCGGATTAATTAAGCTCGAGAAGCTTCCGCGTAGTTGACGAGAGGATAATCCAAGTAATCGAGCATACAGCGTGTGTACACACAGATTGCGCAAAGAAACACTCGTCGCGGGAAAAAGGGGGAATCGGTATCGCGTCGGAGGATCGAAGGAGAGAATCGCGGTGAAATATTTTCGCACCCCTTGCAACGCTCGGTCACGAGCCCGCAAACGAGTCGGCTGCGCAATCGATGAAATCAATACTCGAGACGCCTCTCGTGCGCTGAAATGTCAATTGATCTTTTCGCCGTCGAGGCAAATGCCACGTTAACTCGTGCCTGATCACGCTCGCGATGAGAGACGACTTTAAACGTTTCCACCGAAAACGATCTAAACGGACTAGTTGCTCCCACTAATTTAACAGACCCACTAAGTTTAACGGGTCTCGATGTACATTGACTTTTTCTCGTCGAGTGGGTTCAACGAGGGATTAATCCGAGATACTCTCTTTTTAAGAGAGGGGATTCTGGTAATCCGGCTTTTCAAATCAATTTTTTTTTTTTTTTTTTTTTTATTACGTTTCCTCAAAGTATATGCTTTCGAAGATGTCTATGTAAAAAAGGATTTGTTTGAATTCGTAAAATTAGCAAAATTACAGATGTTTAAAGAAAACAGTGTACCGCTCGCAACGTAAGTATGAATATTTTTGTACAACGGGCAACAAAAACTTCAAACGTGTTTTTTCTCAAAAAATATTTTATTTTTTAATATTATTCATTTTTGTGTTATTATTATTTTATAATATTTTACTTTTGGTACTGCTCGATTGTAAGTATGAATATTTTTGTACAAAGGGTAACTTCAAATGTGTTTATCTCAAACCAATACTTTTTGAACTGGCTGACGGGATATCTCACGTTTCAGTTGACCGATTGACTTGAAATTTGGAGGAGATCTTCACCGAATGTACCTTTATCGCATGAACCACGAATTTCAAAATCTGATGTCTTTTCTAATTTTCTTTTTTTTTTTATCACCCGAAAGACGAAAAGCACAAGGAAAATCGACATTTTAACTTCAAAATGCTGCCATTCTTTTAATTTTCGAAATTTCGCTATTTCCGTGGTTCATACAATAGTCATATTTATACTAATTAAGATGCATTCTGGTTTTTTAGTTTCAAATAACCAGGTGGACCGGAATCACGTCAGCCATTATTCGAACGTTTTTGAAAACATGCTTTACCTAAGGCTACATAACTTCCACAAATTTCATTAATTTCGTTAAAAACAAAATTGTAAATATCCTTCAAGTATGAATAAATCTGTGCGCAAACAGTGCATACCAAAATGTATCATAGTTTCCTTAGAAAAAAATCCCCCAAAAGTCGACTTTTTCAAGCCGGATTACCAGAATATTCCGTTAAGAACTCGACGTCGATTCGAATTCACTTGGTTCCTTTCGTCGAAAGACTTGGTTCGTAAAATCCAATCTACGCAAGAACTTCCCGCGAAACTTCTCGCAAGGATGACAACGAACAGTGGACTGGACTAAATCATTCAGCCAAGCTGCATAATCCACGTGGACAAACCAGTTGTTCGCTGAACTGTCCGACTAAGCCCCAGCAACTTGACTAAACTACTGCAAGCGTCCTGCGAGCCAGGTAGTGGAGTTCGATGAATTATTGCACGTCCCATTAGCGCAGACAATGGACTCGTTGCGTAGACGTGGCACCGTTGCCCCGCGAGAGAAAAACGATTAAACCTCCGTCGCGAAGGCTCGCAGCAAAACTGGTAAACTGCAAACGCTCCGCGTGATGCGCCGCGATATCATCTGCGCGCGCGGGGCTACGTTGTCCGATGAAATAATTATTCATTCGGACGCGAGTCATGTCGGATATTAGCGAACAGATAGAGGTATATCGTACAGCGAGAGACACGTAAAACGTGCAACCGTGCAAGCGACTCAGGCTCTGATTGTTTTAGTATCACTTCAGCCTTTGGATATCTTTGGGTTTACCTTTTTGTGGAAATAATCTCTCACGGAGTGACCTGTTTGAAACAACAAAAGCAGATCCTTCGTCTCTGATCGGATTAAGGATTAATTTGTTTGGGTGATTCACCGAATATCATAAATCAACAACAAAAATTACCAAACGTAAAGGAGAGCCATCTCAAAAGTTAAACTCTGAAAAAGTTAATTACTATCATTGTTCGAAACGCCAGAAAACAAATTTTCAAACCCTAGACCAGTACGAAGATTTGCAAAGAATCTCGAATCTTCTTAAAGGCTGAATCTTTAGGACTAGGAGCCTTTGAAGCTTCAGGACTTGGCTCTCGAAGCTCTCGAGATTTATTTCGCAAATACACTACTATCAACGATACGTGCGACGTTTGAAAGTCCACGATACTGCTCGCAATCGTCGTAGTATAACTCGAGTCACCGAGCGTTGAGGGCTTCAACGTTCAACTTATGCTTAACCCCTTGCAACTGGTTCGCGGACCATAACGAGTGACCAAACCGTATACAATAATTCGTCGCTTGCTTTTTGAACTCGCGAGCTCGTCGGTATGACATCACCGTACAAAAATTATTAAGAAGTAATGAACTTATCAGTTGTTTTACCTGGGTTTAAATATACTTAACTGGGTTTAAATATATTTAAATATACTTAAAACTGAGAAAATGTTGCAAAAAGTTCCCGACGTGCGTGGCACGTCATTCCAGTGCAAGAGGTTAACCACGTTGCGCTGGCAATTGATTGCGGACCGTAACGAGTGACCGAATCGTATACAGTAATTCGTCGTTTTCTTTTTCTTTTGAACTCGTCGGTATGGTATCACTGGACAGAAATTGTTAAAAAGTAATAAACTTATCGTTTCTTTTGCCTGGGTTACATTTAAATATACACCTGAAATTGAGAAAATGTTGCAATTTGAACAAACGTTGAATTTCCCAAGCTTATCGCAACAAACGCTACAAAACGAACGAAGTTGAATTTCATATTTGACACGTGGTCGCGAGAAACAAGCCGGGGGATGATCGATTCGCGAAAGAGAGAGGCGTTCTTGCACGTGCCGAGCGAGCCGAGGCGAAATTAAAATCTTTCGCAGAAAGCGGGCAAGAACACAAAGAAGAAGGAACTGGGGAGGACGACAAGACGAGGGGCGAAGGATCCAGCTTATCCGCGGTAATCGCGACCACGTTTTTGGGCCCCATAAATCTCATTATCGCGACAGTTTTCGCCCCGCGGCGCTACGTTACTGTTGCGCTTCATCTCGCTCCTCGTTTTTCTCCGGCCGTTTCTCACCCTTGCTCGCACGTTCACGGTGAGGCGAAGCTTCCCTCTTGTCTCCGCGTGTGAAGCGCGCGCGGCCAGTGTCCACTGGAAACCGCTCGGAAATTCGTCTTCCTCCAGCCTTCCGCGAGAAACTATCGCGCGTTATCTTGCCGTGTCCCTCGGGAACTTGTCTCCGCGCCGAGTTTGTCGGCGGCAGCGCACAAAGGCGACTTGTTTCGCGGCTGGTAATTACCAACCGGCCGAATCTTCTCTACTCCTTCGCGGACGCTGGCAGAAACACGCGCGCGCGATCTCCACCGCAAAAACCGCTTCTCCCTTTGTAAAGTCCGCGTCGTGATGGAAATGCGAAGGTGTCGTCGTCGTTACGAAGTAAACATTTGAAAACTGTGAAATAAGGTAACGAAACAGTGTGTTTTCGAGAGGAGTAAAACAGAATGTTACACGTCCGATGAAGGATCGCGAAGAATTTTGAATGAATCGACGCGTTAACATTTGGTGCAATTTCCTTTTTCTTCTTGGAGGGTATTTTTGTATTATAGTATAAAAAAGAAGAGTTCGATCTAACGATAGGTTGCATCACTCGTTTAAAAATATATTTTTAAGGGACATCGTCCCATAAACGGGATTATCTCCGAAATTATTCGTCTTAAGTGCATTTTTCTCTTTTGAGAGGGCAGTAATTTGATACACTTAATTTGTACCAAGATATAAAAGTTACTACCATTTTTTTCAAGTATAATTATGCAATTTCTCTTTGCATCAATCGATGGAGCTGGTCGTCCTGTACGAAAAATGTATTAATCTATCTACTTTTAAAACCCATAAAGAGTTTTAGGAGATATTTCTTATAAAATCGTCCTTCCTCGTCTTTCATACGACAGATTTTTTAAATTAAAGTTAAACCATCTCCTAAACTAATAGTTTTTGGATCTACACGTATAGATTAAAACCTAAAAGAAATTGCATAATTATACTTGAAAAAGTAATATACAGATGCTTTGTATCTTCTACACGTATCTACCTAGAGATGCCATATCTAATTATCGAGCTAATTGTAAGTGTACCAAATTATTGCTCTCTCGAAACAGGAAAAAAAAAAATTCATTTGAAACATTTTTCAAACGACGAATAGTTTTCGAGATAATTGCATTTACAGACTACAATAAGACACCCTGTACAGCTGGTGACAGCGAATCACGTTGACTCAACTCGAACAAGCTGTTCGTTGATCATCGTCGAGTCGACGTAAGAGCATCAACGCACGCGATTCATTTGAATTTTTCTCGTTTCCTCTGTTATCAATTTCATTCTCTCTCTCTCCCTTCGAAGCTCGCGCCTGAAATGGCCCGTGCACGATACGGTGGTTCCGGCATACCACCGGAATTTCAGAGAAATACGCTGTCGTTCAAAAGTGCGGGATCACGTTTTGCCATCTGAAGGATTCGTGGACTTTTCATTCGCGATGCGAACCCGGAACATCCCGTTGTACATTTTTGATGCCCGAGTGTAGATACGGGAAAGGACGAGGGATGATACGTCTGGATATTATTTGTTATGAATATTTATTCAAATGCATGACTCCATTCTCTGGCAAGTATTCTTTCCTCTTTCGAGGTCTGCAGAACCAGAGAGCTTTGCAGCAACCATCGCATCTCCCCACCATCTCCGTCTCCGTGTACATTTTTCAACGTTTAGCGACATCTGAATAGAGATTTGTTTCGTCTGTAAAATATTGTATTTTACTTTCCCTGTGTCCCCTCTATATTCCTTCGTATTGTTTATTTACTCCAACGTAAATTTGAAGCAAATTTGAAAATATGTACATTGGTTTAAAACGCTGTATACCGAGCGAGCCACCCAAGAGAGACTGGAAGTTGAAATATTTTCGAAACGATTGATTGTATCAAAAAGAAAATGTTTTCAGAAGGCGGCTCGAAAGGCATTTAAAGATCAAGTTTGTTTCTTTAAGTGAAAAATAATTGTAAATGTTTTTTTAATACACTGTTGGATTCAGCTCGTCATTCTTTATAAAACGGCGCTGAACCACTTAATTCAAGAAATATTTTAATTAAAAAAATATTCCAGTGTCATACTTGTTCAAAGTCGAATTTTCTTTGCTCAGTTTCATACCTTTTAGATGTCGGATGGTATTTTGTTTCACAGATTATCCCGTTTCTTCTTGAACCCTCTAGATTTCTTTCTTTGTGGCCAGTTATAAAAAACAAAGTCCACGCTGATGTATTAGATCAACAACTGTTGAAGATACGCTTCAACGTATGAGTCAAAGACGATGTAGAAATATCACTGCACTGACGTTAAGCAACGTGAAACATTTTTGAAGAAATTAGATTGCAAAAGTGTTCAGATGTCAGTGATCATTACTTTGAGCACGTTTTGCAATAAATCACGTAACAGTGAAACAAATATTTACTTTATTTTAATTGGAATAAATAATTAACAAACGTTACACTACCATAGGTAAATTCGATACTTTACAATTACATCACTCCGAATTATTTTAATTTGAAATATCTCCTGAACTAATGATTTCACAAAGAATAACGAGCCGAATCGAATAATGTATTATTATACAAAAATTCTATGGGTCAACGCTAGGAAATAATAATTACTAATCAATCGATGCTTCTCTTGAAACCATTCAACTGTTGTCTAAAACGTTCTTTTGGCATAATTGATGGTTCTCTCAGCTAGTAACTTACTCTGTACTTGCAAAATGTTAAATCGCGCATTCTCCGATATCAAACCTGACAATCACGAAGTCGATTTACTTGCTAATGAGCAGCGTAAATGAACCGTCATAACCGTAACTCGCGAGTTCAAATTTCCCGCGCAGGGTCCGACAGTATTTTCGAAATCTCGCTTCTCAGATCGGACAGATGGCACGCGAGGTAAAAGAACCGAGGGTCACGTCGTCTCACGTCGCGACGGTGACTTGCTATAGTAGGCAAAACTGTGAAAGATTATCCATCCGCGCTGGCAGCATTGTTCTTCATTTGTCGCGACACGCATCTCCCGTCGCAATGAAAAAAATCCCGAATCGGCGATCAAAGGGGGCGCGAGAGCCGCGGATATTGAAAAGACGCGGGCGCGCGTGCAGTTAGGCCACCTGTATACATCGATTGTTTGAAACTCTCCTCCCCCCAACCCTGTAATTTATTTCCTCCTCGTTCTGCCTCTTTTTTCCATTCTCTCCGCTTTTCTTCCTGCTTTCGTCCCCTTTCGCTTCGCTCTTGTGCTTTGGCACACGTGTAACATTCGGGTCGGATTTCGCGTTTCTTTGTCGAGGTGGGCGACACCGTGGCTGAATGGCACAGTGGTAATCGTGTCGCGGATGGAGAGAAGATAACGAGACGCCGCGAAAATGGATAATTATTGTGCGAAGTAGGAACCGAAAACCCCGGGAAATGGGTCACGGCAAAAGTTAATGAGTCGTTGCGATGGCGGCCCCCAGGTGTATATACATATATATATATATATATTGTATATATGTATCCCGGTTTGCTCGTGACTTGAGAGTCTGTTGATTGGATGAACGTTGATTGCTGTTCCGTTTTAATTTTCTCTCTGGTTATGCGCCGTTCTACGCGTCGAATTTGATATAACCGGTCTTTGCGGCTTGTAATTATTTCTGATAGCAGCTACGAAAGGGATATCTGGACGTTGCCGATTATTATTCCACGAAATTCGCCGAGCATGCGTATCGATGGGCCGAATCAGTTCGACGAACAACCTCGCGTGCAATTTGTCAAAGTAACCCAATTTATAGAATAATTTCATTCTATCGGAACGAATGTTATGAAGTTTATTAGGTGTTTTAATGAAATACATAAAATACGTTATGCAGCTTAATTAAGCTTTTAGCGGAACGTTCCGCCGCTGCTTAAATTTTCATCAAATTAGTCGCATAGAAATTATCTCCGATTTCCTTTCTCAAGCACTCGCTAATTAACTGTGATTTAATATACCAATATGAAACCGCGAATTTAAAGATATTCCATTAAAATCTATTTAATAAACCGCGTGAAAGGTAATGCTCGAACGAGCAAGGGAAACGCGGGACGTTTCCGAAATCGTGGTACAACCACGGCCAGAAAAATAGAAAAAAAAGAACAAGTCGAAAAGAGAAAATAAATTTTTTCGATTCGAGCTCTTTCGTTTTCGAGAAAATCGAGTTTCAACTAATTCTAAACTAAATACTCGAGTTTAACTCAATTCCAGACGCGACAGAGAAGAATGATTAATATCCTACATATTCGAAATGTATAAAAAATGTAGAATACATTTGTTTCATTTGCAATTTTTTTGAAAAATTGACTGAACTTTTCTTTTTTCTTGCGTATACGTGTACGTGACAAATTTTCAGACTCGATCTTCTCGAGAACCAAGCGTCTTACAAACAAATTTCATTCTACGTTTTTCACTCTCATTTTCATAGGTGTAATAATTTCCTTGGTCATTCTTTTCTGAATTAGCTAAATTCAAGCATGCCTGATAAAATTTTCACACTATACTTTTTAAACGTAGGGACACGATCTTGCCGGTCGATCGTGACCATTTCGGGAACACCCTGTACATTCAGTGAAGACATTTCCCAGATTTTCGCAAGATCGTCGACGACGAAGGTCATCCCCGAGCAAACATCTCGTTACTCGGTGTAATCGGGCAAACCGATTAGATTCTAGTAACCTGTTGCTGTGCGTATCGAATTCAGTTCCCTGCCACTGAAACAAACAAACGCCGCAATAATGCAGATTACCTAATCACGGAATTAAATTCATATTTCTCCAGACACGCGTTAGCCGCGTAATTCAGCTGCTTGACTGTTCCGTTCCGAACATTTGCCGCGATTTCGAACCGAGGAATCCTTTGTGACATACCGAGGTGCCGTTTTCATTGCTGTCCTTGGTGGACGCGTAGAATCTTACTCAATTACGTGTATAGATTTCACACGCGTGTAGATTGTAAAAGCGTAATTTTGAAACGTGTGTGTTCTAAACGCGTGAATTCTAGTCGCAAGTCGATTCTGCGCGTGTAAATTCTCCTCGCGAGGATTCTGTGTTGTCACTGTCACCTATGAGAGGCATATGTCTGCAACATAATTTGTGTCTCATAGCGAAGATGCCTTTACTTTTAGACAGAAATGCTAATAAGTCCAGGTCCACTTTGAACTAACAATATTATATCGTACATAAATATTTTTTCATCACCTGCGCTGGCAACTGATTGCGGACCATAACGAGTGACCAAACCATGTACAGTAATTCGTCGCTTTCTTTTTGAACTCGTTGGTGTGATGTCACTGGATAGAAATTATTGAAAAGTAATAAATTTATTATTTGTTTTGCCTGGGTTATACTTAAATATACTTAAAACTGACAAGGGTTCCCAATCTTAGATATTTTTTTTTTCTCAGGTACTCCACCATTCCAGTGGACGTGAATTGTGATTTCTTTTTTAAAAAACGTAAATTACTCGAAACATGGGATGAAATTACATCGAGCAGGTAATAACTCCAGTCTCAACTATCTCTAACTCGACTCTAGCACACATATGTAGATTTTTAACGCCTCGGCGTTAGACTTTTGCTTTAAAGTCTAAATAAACATCTGTCGAATGGAAACCGCGAATCATTACAGAAATCTCAGTGAAATCTGAAATAGTAGTCGATACTCGTCAAATTCTACGTCGAAACAGCGGTAAAAGTCGAAACAGTATCGAAATATTGAATTCGATGTAAAAACTGCTTTCAATAAATCGCAAATCAGTACAGAATTGACAAAAATCTGCGTGAAATCTATTATATAATTAAATATTATATACCATATTATATAATATGTTAATAATATTATAATATTATAAATATTATATATATATATACATAAATACTACATAGCAACAGCAGATAGCCGATACTGGTTCAAAGATGTTCAATTCCACAAAGTACCCAAAATCGAGTCACTTTGCGTTACATGTGTACGTATCGAATCAAAGGGGAATCAAAGATGGAGTAACACGATGACACTTGGAACTTGGGAGGCAAAAGAGGGTGGCGCTCGGTTCGCGGCATAGACCGAATCGGCGGAACGGAGGATCGCGCGTGTGTGCTGGCCGCGATCCTTTGATCCGATGGGAATCTGTCAGAGATCCCTGATCGACGTGAAGAGCAGACACTCCTTCAATGTTCCTGACGTGTAAACGGAACCCTCGTCGAGGACCCTCCGAGAAGCATCATTCGCGATTGATGATCCGCTTGATCGACGACGCTGCGGCTACGCCGGCGGATATATCTCGGGGACCACGGCGGCTCTCGAGAGGACCTGTCACCACATGGAAACAGATGTCCAAATGTAACTGAAGTTTCAGTTACGTTGAAATAAAAGTTGCTCGCCCGAAACGAGGGAACTGCCTCTCGTAATAAATTGCTCCAGCCAAACAAATTGCAAGCCGATTACCGCGGTTTCGATGGGTATTTAGGACCGGGTAGAATCATCCCTGCGGCAAACTATGTTTATGGTGGAATCTGATTCTGTTATAGTCGAATGATCTTCTCGTAGAGCACGTACATCGCGTGACGCTGATGTTAACTCCGCCGATATTAGTCGACACTTTCTTTATCGTCACGTTTATCAACTCTCAAGCGAGATAACTTTGATGCGACGCGAGGCAACCTGCTGAGATACGATGGTTCAAGAACTTGCTCTAAGTAAGCTTCTTCTAACAAGTATTATATCTAATAACCAGTAAAGTCAGGTACCAGAAATAGGCTTCGAGCTTAACGTTCATCCAAATCCGACATTCATCCGATATTTCTTTCGAAATGTCGTTTCATTTTTAATATTTACCAAATTCTATCTACAAATGCAGATTAACGAAATTGAACGTAAACAACATTTTAATCAGCATAAAAGCGTTCCAGGTTTGGTAATTCGACCAATAAAGCCAAATAAATCAATATCAAAAGCAGATTTGAGCTTGACGTTCTTCCAAATCCCAGATTCGTCCGATATTTCTTCGAAACATCATTTCACTTTTAATATTAAGAAAATACCTGCGAATACATATTGACAAAATCGAACGTAAGCAACAATCCTTTAACAATTTTAATCAACACAAAAGCGTTCCAGGCTTGGCAATTGCGGCAATAAAGCCAGATAACAAGAGCAGGTTTGTGATTAACGTTCTTCCAAGTTCCAGATTCTTCGAAATGTCGTTTCACTTTTAACATTAACAAAATACTTGCAAATTCATATTGACAAAATCGAACGTAAGCAACAATCCTTTAACAATTTTAATCAACACAAAAGCTTGGCAATTGCGGCAATAAAGCCAGATGACAAAAGTAGGTTTGTGAGTAACGTTCTTCCAAGTCTCAGATTCGTGCGATATTTCTTCGAAACGTCATTTCACTTTTAATATTAAGAAAATACCTGCGAATACATATTGACAAAATCGAACGTAAGCAACAATCCTTTAACAATTTTAATCAACACAAAAGCGTTCCGGCAATTGCGGCAATAAAGCCAGATAACAAGAGCAGGTTTGTGATTAACGTTCTTCCAAGTTCCAGATTCTTCGAAACGTCATTTCACTTTTAATATTAAGAAAATACCTGCGAATACATATTGACAAAATCGAACGTAAGCAACAATCCTTTAACAATTTTAATCGACATGAAAGCGTTCTAAGCTCGGCAATTCCAGTTCGAGGCTCGAGTTCACGTTGGTGGATTCTTATCCCGGTATCGCGAATGCCGTGTGGTTGGCATCTGAAGAGCGCCATCGAGTCGACCGTTTCCCTCCGTTCGACGATCGACGTCTCAAAGACGGATCTCCTCTCTTCCCTCCTCTCTTCGCCGGTCCTTTCAACAAGTTCGCTCGTTCAGCTGCTCACGTACTCTCTCTCTCTCTCTCTCTGGACGAGGTTAATCGCCATTTGACCCAATTTCGTCTTCGCGCCTTAAACGCGACACGGAGAACAATGGAGACTTGAACGTCATATCTGCCCGTTCGGATAATTCTCCTTGCGGCCTTTTCCTAATGCTCCCTCAGCCGATTCCTCGGGATCTCAGGATAATGAGCGCGGGAATGACAATTACGGATTGTCCTTCCTCTCCTCTACCTTCTGCCTGTTTCTCCCTCCCCTGGCTGTGCCCCAGAGACGTCCTTAATTGCGATTGGAACGTCCCCCCTCGGATCTCTAAGCTACAGAATCCTGCGTCCGTCTGTTGACTTGGATCCGAAACGGGAGGGATCGATATCGATCGACGTTGAAGATGAGCGTGCAATCGCTTCGAAAGAGGGAGATTCTTTGTGCTTGGAGAAAGACCTCGAGTTTCATCCGATCAACCAATCATCCTGATGCTTGGTGTCACGTACTTGTCATACACTCTGACCAGGAGCAATAAAGTTCCGCTACTTCCCAAAACTCCTCGAAAACTGCGGCAGAGACTTGTACAAAAATGTGACCGAAAAACTAACGAAGGCAGTCAGTGTTTAACCACTTGCGCTGGCAATTGATTGCGGACCATAACGAGTGACCGTATACGATAATTCGCCGCTTTCTTTTTCAACTCGTCGGTATGGTATCGCTGGATAGAAATTACTGAGAAGTAATAAATTTATTATTTGTTTATATAGATTATAAATTTATTATAACAATTATATAAATTATTATTGTAAATTTATTTTTTGCCTATTTTGTTTTACTTAAATATATTTGAAGACTGAGAAAATATTGCAATTTTCGATGTGCGTGGCATTCCAACGCAAGAGGTTAATTTCTTCAAATTTTTGTCTTCGCTTCGTCCGCCGTGGAGTTAAGTCTAGTTGGCCAATACGTCGCTGCTTCACTTTGATAATTTCCTACCCAGTTGTTGAAGGATCATTAGCAAAGTCCGAGTTAATCATTTCCTTCCGACCAGTCGTTACTTGTAATTACTTTATAAGTTAGAGACTCGCAGTCTCTGGCGATCTAACTCGATCGTACGGTCGAGTTTGACTCGTTTGGGTGTTCGGAAATGATGATTTAACTTGATAGCACTGGATCGTATAATCTTGTCTAGTCGAGATACGATATATCTCATCTCGTTGACTAGTTTGTTCGGAGGTTTTACCTCGCGGCTCACTTTTGACAAACACTCTTGATGGTCAATCGCAAACTGAGATTCCGAGGTTCACTTCGACGATCACTCGATGAAACTCTGAGAGATTTCAACGCTTGGCTTATTTTGCACGTCCTAGCCAATCACATTTGTCTGGCAACGATAACCGACGTTTCTAGAACGTAGGAGGTGCTTTCGATAGTATCGAAAAACAGGCTCGCCTTGATCTACGCGGGTGACTCTGTCTCTTTGATCTAGGAAACATACTATCGAAAATTGTCGAAAGAAGTACGGACTAGATCACGACTCGTAACATTCTTGCACCAATGTTTAGGATATTCTCGAGTTTCTCTTAACCTCTTGCGCTGGAATGACGTGCCACGCACGTTGAGAATATTTCACCCAAAATTGCAAAATTTTTTCACTTTTAAACATATCGAAATATAACCCAGGCAAAATAATAAATTTATTACTTCTTAGCAATTTCTATCCAGTGATATACGATGAATTCGAAAAGAAAAATTTTCGTATACAGCTTGGTCACTCGTGAATTACCAGAGCAAGAGGTTAATCGCGATATCTGAGTTCTAATTAGCAGAACAAGTTCAAGGTTCGCTGCTTGAAATCTGTCGCGGTGGAAATTCCACTCATATATATATATATATATGTATATGTACGGAATCGGACGCGGTATGATCTTTCCTCGCAAAGGGGGAAGGAAACAACGGTGTCCAATTTGGCATGGAAGCTCGAGCGATCGGCACCAATTTACTTATAACCGGCGTTCCCCGTGGGCACCACCTCCCTTCCCAACCATCGGAGAGGTGAACGAGAGAAAAGAGGAGAGGAGCGGAGAGAAGAGCGATTCAGCGATTCCCAAGACGAAGGCGAAACGATCCGCCGCCGATTCGGGGGAAAAGGTAGGCTCGTTTTCGAGGCCAGCCAATTAATTTCTCCACGCAGCTTATCGAGATTCTCCGCCGATGGCCCGGAGCGAGAGCGGTCGCCTCTCGTCGAGCGTTGGTTTATTCCTGGTGGCGCGGCGTTGAACACCAAGCCCCGAGAAAATAGAGGTAGACGAGGGAAGAGAAAGTTGAGAAGAAGAAGAAGAAGGAGAAAGAAGAAGAAACAAGCGAGCAAGAGGCGCAGAGAAGAGCAGGGGCCTACTCTTCTCGACGAGGAGCACAGACCGAACCTCGTGGAGGAGCCGTAGAGGCGAGGTCAACGTTCTTCAGAGGTGCATTGCCTCGGGGGCAAGAAGAACGAGGAGCAAGGGAAGGAGGAGAGAGAGAGGTTGACTGCGAGGAGGAGTCGGTGCAACACGGCAAGGGCAACGGGCGAAAGGAAGAGACGCGGAACGAGTGGACGATAGGCAAAAACGAACGAGCGAACCCGGCGTATATACACAGGAAGGGGCAGAGATGGGGAGAGGAAGGGCGCGTTCTCGCGCGCGCGCCACAGGATGGCAAGAGATAAACAAGAAGAAGAAGAATGGCGCAGAGTGGCCGGAGAGGAGAGAACCAGCCTGGTCGGAGCGGCAGGTGCAACGGGCAAACCGCGAGGGGATGCTTGCAACGTTATGAGGATGTGAATTCCCATAATTGCGGCTTGGATCATCGACTTACGGCCGGATTTCGATCCGCGTTCAGGGTACCCGCCGCGCCGGAGCACCAGGAGAACGGATTTTCTTATCCCCTTCTTCCACGCTTCCCTCCTCCTTCACCGAAAATTGCCTCGTTCGGATTTTACCTCTCGGTAACCTTCGAGACTCTGCCTTGGGCACGCCTGATATTTAAACATTCTACGATCGGTATTCTGGCCTCTCTCGCATAACCTCGTCGTTGCTGCTGTACGAATCGTGTATCGTAATACAATTCTTAAAACTGTAAATGACGACACGAAGAAATTTGAAAGTTGGCAATTTTTTGCGTGAATGACGAGTGTAAATTCACTATTTGATTCTACATTTTCCCTTACAAAAGTATGCGTTACAAAAACTGTTGTTTACGTCATCTTGCAGCGGACAATCTATATCTACATATCATCCACGCCGAATAGAGGCACACATATACACGTAGTATGGATAAATGCTACATTTATATACATAAATAATTGTGTTATTTAGTGAACACGAAAACGAACGATTATAAGTATTTAAAGTCTAGTATGAAATTGAAAATACGGTTGGTAATATAATGTGTAATTTTAAAGTATTATTTGTCACTAAAGGAACCATTAAGTTTATTATTAAACCATTTAACCTGTTAGCTGTGAATGACTCGTGTATACTCGTCACGAGGGAATAACAATCTTTTGTGTATACATATTCGTTATGCGAGAAAAGTAATTACATTTTGTTCCTTAAATTAAATTTCTTGTGGAAGATGAAACATATTTGTAAATGTTGTACATTTTTGGATATTTCTAGACTAGACTTGACTAATTCTTTTTACATCATTTCTAGTACTAGTGTTATTTCCTTGACAATTTAATTCAATTTTACAATAGCTGCATGTACTCTGCGTGTTTGACGAGTATAATCGTCATTCTAGCGACACAATATGGAGGGTTATACACTTTTAGAAACGGCACCAGAGCTGACAGGTTAAGATTACATACGTAGGTATTCCCCATTGCTTTTGTGAAGACAGCGTCCAGAGATTGACTCGTAGAATCAAGTATTATAAGGGAAGAAATCTAAACCAGAATAAAAGATTCAAAGAGGATAGACAGCCCTCATGATCCTCGCGCGTCACTTTCTCGATGCTGGTAGTTTAATCCTCGCGAACCCCAAAGTTCCACCATTGCTCGAATCTACGTTGAATCTGCGCGACACGGTAATTAAATTTCATTGCCAACATGCGTTCTATTCTTCTATTCGTAGGATTGTTGTTTCAACGACCCTGTTCCCTGATTTGTGTTTCTTTCGAATCTACGTAACTGCGTCCTCGTTATCTCGACTGTCTCTCGTTCGTAGTGCATACATGCGATGAAGCGAAAGCGAAAAAGAACGCTGAATACTCTCCAACACCCGGAACTTCCACCTTGAAGAACCCACGTAGGACTTCGACGTGAGCTCACCTCGTAATCGTGCTCTAAGCGAGTGACTAACCCACAGTGAAAGTAAGTGAATATCCCAGTTACAGTGACACCTCCCACACTCGTTACGCTGGACAGGATTTATTCGTCTGTCGATCGTCTGTCCCCGCAATTTCCTGTCCAAACTTCTGTTCCCTCAACGTTTCAATTTTGCTAAACATTATTCACACTTTCCCAGTCTACTCGATTCAGCTCTCTCGCGCGACTAACCTTCTTCCTCAATCTTAATCCTGTTCGATCTATTATTTTTCAATTTGCTTGAAGAATTTTCGTGAAGAATAAGCAGAAAATGCATAACAAAGAGAGAGAGAGAGAGAGAGAAATGTGTTCTTTCGACGTGACGAATTAATCAGCATTAATGGTATTTAAGGAACGTCACGATGAAAAGATGAATGGAAGAAAAAAAAAAAAAAAAAAAGAAACGAGAAAGTACCGTTAACATTGGCGCTGTTGGGTCGACAAATCTTCAATTTAAATCGGGGATCGTTGTTCGGGGAGAACGGCGCGATGAACGTAATTCGAGCGCGACGATGGCCACGCACAAAGGCTGTACGTGTCAACGGCCGGTCGATTAAAAAAGATCATCCTGGATGGGCATAAATCAGCATTACATAAATTAACGGCACGCTACTTTCTCTTCTGCATAGCGGCGACACCCACACACGATCGCGTGCAAACCGGCTTCTACCAGCCACCATCGTCGATAGATTTGCCCAGTCATCGGTCCCAGCGTCAATTGCCCAGCGATTTAACTTTACGGTTTATCAAATACGATATCCCGATTTCGTATAGTTTCGTTGAAAGTTACTCTTAATTGCTGTTTCTGAATAGTCCCGATCCTCAGCGGATCTTCCCTGTTTTTGCTAGAAACGATTCAACGAGAAAGAAAAAGATTCTTCATCGACTTTTCTTGGTATTTCTTCATGTAGCATTAGCATTTAATTTTAATTATAAATTATATAAATATAATTTGTAAGGTTTATAAAACAGATGTATAGTATATTCATTTCACGTTAGCATTAGTGTTTTAAAGTACGAATGTAAAAGCGTTTATAAAACGCGGTGTGGATTGTCACGAGAAACAATACTAACAGCAGTGCACATGTGTATGACGAAGAACATCTTGACGCAAAAATTTCACAAATAAAATTATCAGATAAAAATTCCTCTCGAATACTGGCAGAATTTCTTTCACAATTTTACACAAAAGAGTATGAACAAACGACAAGTTTATCTAAACAAAATGACACCGAACTGATATCTACATCCAATAAAAGTAAATTATTAACAATTGATAATTTTAATAATATCATTACATTAACAATTAATAATTTTCGATTGAATTACGGACATCAGGCTCGAGTTACGAAGCTGAACAGAGTTCGTCCGAGACGAGCGCTTTTCAAGTCTTTCTTCCCAATCGCAGTTAGCGATCGTTGAAAAGCGAGGAGAGCACGAGCCTAAACGGGCATTAGCTTTATCAAAGCGTCTGTCACGACGATTCATCGCCGGGTATAATTGCATTAACGGGGCAGCGTTCGTATGAAAATTTATCGCGACCCGTTCCGTTACAGAAACGTGCCTCCTGCTGGAACAGCCTGCAACCCTCGACCCGTTCAATTAAACGATCGTCGAGCAGCCCGCGAAACTTGGATCGTTTCTCAATTACGCTCCCTCCCACCCTTCCCACGGTAATCCGAAAGACGACGCGATAAATTTGCACGCTCGGCCTGTTTTCATTCCGTCGCATCGTCTTACTTGCGTCGCTGGTGTTTGTTCTGCGAACGAGAGATTTCCGTCCCTCCGTTCCGGGAGGCGATGGAAAAATGATCGCCGATGAAACTCCCGGGCCGGTACTAATTGGATTATAAAGCAGACTCCACTTAACCCGAATCCGAATGAATCTGGCCGGTTTTATCCGTGTTGAGAAAACGCTCTTTCCTCGCCGTCTTCGAATGAAAACGCATATGTTTATGGCTTGATATACGTAGCACAACCGAGCAGATGGTGATTCTATGTCAAGAGATAAGAAAAGAATTTGGTATAACATTTTTTTTTTTTTTTTTGATCTGCGGCTCGGTTTTCGAAAAAATTGAATTTAAAGTTTGTTCATCTTTGCGAACGATTTAGTTGTCTACTCTTTTATCGCCGTTGTCTCCGTCCGTGTTGAGAAGTTCATTTGTATAATGATGTGAGCGTCGCCATCTATTAATATAATAGCAGCAGAATAAGCGTTTGTGGATATCGTGATCGATGATCGCGGGCGATGATCTTTTGTTTTAACAGATGAAGAACGTTCTTTCAGTGTGCTTCGACGAACATAAAAATAATATAATTGCTGATATATTGTCTGTAATTTAACATAAATATATTTCGTGAATAATACTTATTTATTCTTCAGTCCGAGATAGTGTTTACAAATATTACTTATTGTGTGGTTAAGGTGTTGCTACTGATAATTAATTTTTTATTCCTTATTACCACTTTCTATTGCAATACTACAATACAGTACACTGTTACAAGTATTGCTGAAAGTGTCCTCCTCGTTGCTGCATACGTAAGTTTCCTCGACGAATTAATGATATCTGAACAGAATGTAAGCTGACATCGTTTTTTTTAATTTCTCGAATTCCTCCATAATCTTTTGCTTCAAATGTGTAATATTTGAATTGTTGTCTTTATAAACTTGTTATGCTGTAAAAAAAAAATCTAGAGGCGCGAGGTCCGGAGACTTTGGTGGCCAACCTTACCATCGTGGCCGATCCAACACGAATACGTTTGATTTAAAAAATTTTTCACCTCCCTCGTGTAATATGACGATCATGTTGGAAAATCATACTGTCATATAGTAGCTAAAGGTACATCTTCTAACAACGAAGGCAATTCATTGCGTAGAAACTCAAAGGTGAACAAAACGGAGCTCCAGATTAAAAAAATGTTATACCAAATTTTTTTTTTATTTTTTAACGTAGAATCACCTTCTCCTCTGTTGTACTACGAATTCCGGCCCACCATGTACAACTATTCTCCATCAACCTCTACATTCTCATTTACGCAGTCATGTTACCGATATTGATCACTAACGCTTAGTAAAAAAGAAAGAAAAAAATTCAGCAATTAACCTCTAACGTCCGTGTGCTTTTTCCCTGATCGAAATTACTCTGCAATTCGAGTCTCCTGCGGCGTGACTCCATTCATACCGTTCAACGCAGAAAGCTCCATTCATAGAGATTCCACTCAAAAAGGAATTTGTCTAGAATTTCGCTTTCGAAATCGCCTTTCTCGTCACTCTCGTGACACGATTCGCGATCGTTGGGGGAAAAAAACGAGAGAAACAGACCCGACCGCACGGTTCTTGGAAAGAGCAGGGAAACGCGCAAGTGGTTCGCGCAACATGTTATTAACGACTAATTAATATAGCTAGCCATATTATCTACAGGCCGAGACTCTCGGGTGGAGAACGTTGCAGAACCCGCGGCATTCCGCGCGGCAAGCGCAATTATGATTAATTTTATCGGCCGATCGATTGGATCGCGGCGTGGGACAGTAAATCAACGGGACGGTGGGCGGCCGAGTAAGCAACCAGAAATGAGCAAGCGACCGGCCAACGATCAAATCGAAATTCGTCCAGTTTTCCAGATCGCGTATGCGCATACTTCCACGTTTATAGAAATAGATATGTTTTCACCTGGTTATCACGTTAAACTTTAACCTCGATTTATTTTCAATTGTTGTTGGGTATAAACTTGTATTTATTTTTGGGGGAAACGAATTAAAGTAATTTACAGCAGTAGAATTCAATTTTATATTTATTTTATTTATTACTATTATTATAAGATTTAATTTTTAGCATCTTTTAAAGTGTGGTGCTTTTTCAGCATGAGTTTTGTAACAAATTTATATTGTCATCTCCAGCATGACATAGAAGCGCAAAGACACATTCGAGATATTTCCGCCTAATAGGTGCGCTTTCAATTTATTAGGGGTAAATAATTATAATATTATTTATTTATTATAAGTGATATCGTTTTTCGATACTGTACAAAATTTTATTTTATTCGAGAGTTAATACAGCTTCAATCTATAATTCAACAATATAATTTTACAATAAACACGCTAAATGTCAATATATTTAACTAGAATATTCAAGTTAAATTATTGTCACCAGTTGGAGCAATGTTTAGTGAATTCGAAGAAAACGAGATTACTTATGGGTATTCCTAATACATCTACTTCAGCCTTGAGAAACCTTGGTCCGCGCCAGGTTAGGTACGCGCGCGAGCTTGTTTGATCGAATCAAACAGTGAAAAGGAAGATCAAGGTGGAAGGGCGTGAATCGCGTTTCGCTCCGGAGAGAAATTGATTGACGCGACAGACTCGCAGTGTCGTTTCGACTCGAGATTACCTTGCAACGCGCTCTTGCCCTCCCCGCGTGTCTCTGATACGTTTTCTTTCGCAGAGACAAGTGGCAACATCCCCGATACTGGGTTCACGATTTTGAACGAACAGGAAGATGGAATAATCAAGCCAGAGTACATGCGTTTTGTTATTTGACGCGTAACGCGATTGTTAAGACTGATTAGAAGGAAGTAGCAAGTTCCTTCGGGAACTTGGTTGGAAAAGATGGAAAGGACTCGAAGGAAGAAGAAGGAAGCACGTTATACCTCGGCTTGCCTAATTTACTTTGAAATTTACTTGGAAATCGCAGATCGTCAAACGAAATTGCTGTGTGTGTGAGTGTGGTTTCCTAGAGCGAGCCGTCTGACGCGGTGCAATTTAATTGAGAAAGAATCGCAAGGGGAATCGCAGACAGGGAGGAGAGGAGGCGAAGGAGTTCGGGCCGGAAATACCGTGTCCCGGCGGCACAAGTATAAAATTGAATTTCCGTCGAGTTTCGAAGCACTTCACAAGGTGGTTCTTCGGCGAGACAACAGCTCTCTGAGAGAACGGAACCATGACAAACGACACCGGGCAAAAAACTCTCCCGTGGAATCGCGTCGCTCTAACGAGTCGCTGGCATGATGTACATACATACATACGTAACCAACCGACCAACCAACGACAACGACCGTCGCGAGCGTCGTTTGCTGCACGCTCGATGCAAACTGGCAGAGTCAATCCCCGGTTCGAATCGCGGAATAAAAATAAACGGGCGGCGCGAGCCTGATAAAAACACGATCTATTCGCGTCGCGGCTCGCCGTTTAGAAGGGCGCGTCTAAAAAAACCGCGGCGACAGCTGCTGCTGCTGGCGAGGATTTTTCTGACAGTGCCCGCCCGGAACGCGAGACGCTCGAATTACAGGGCCGGTGTGTGATCGTAATTTTGGGCTCGACGCGAACGTTTCGGCTCTCGTCTTCGGGATTAGATGCTCCCTACAGCAGAGCTGCTGGCAGGTACGAGCAGTTTGTCGGCTGGAACGTGACTTTTTCCGTTTCAAGGTGATCTCTCGAGGGTCGGACGGACAGCCTCTTCGAAAGAGGGGTTTACAGCAATTTACAGGACAAGGCAGATTCTGTTTTAACCTCTTGCGCTGGAATAACGTATCACGCACATCAAGAATTTTTTAATTTTAACAGTTTTAAATATATTTAAATGATAGGCAAAGCAAATGATAAGTTTATTACTTCTTAATAATTTCTATCCAGTGATATCGTACCGACGAGTTCGAAAGAAAAAGAGAGCGACGAATTAATGTATACGGTTCGGTCACTCGTTATGGTCCGCGAATTAGCGCAAGCAGTTAAGGATATAGGGATTATATATATATATTATTAGAAATTTCTTAAAATAATAAAATCAAATAAATAAATTATCATTATTAAATAAATAATATAAATTAATTCAATCATTTAAAATATTAAATTTAAAAATTTTATTTCTTAATGACCAAAAAAAACAATTCTTTCACATACTATAAATATTAAAAATAAAAAAAATAATCATAATCTATGTTATATATATATAAAATAAAAATTATATGAAAAAATTCTATTATAAAAATCTTAAATAATAATAATTTTTTAATAAACATAATAAAAAGAAATAATAATAATGATAACTAATTCTTTAAATTAAATTTTAATTTACAAAATTAATGTTTCATAAAATTAAATTATATAACTTAACTTCAAAGAAAATTTTTTGAAATAATAAATAAACATTATTTTTTAAAGATAAAAATTAATTTTTTTATATATTTTATTATATTGATGTTAGGGATAGGTTTGGGAGCAATTTCCAAAGGATTGTAATTCGACTTAATAGATGGGGAAAGTCCATGCGAATGAACGTTTGAACACGTACGCTGACTCGTGTTGTTTGCAACGGAAGTTGTAACACAGATAGGGTGAAACAGTAACATGCTGCAACATACTGGAAATGTGTAACTCCAAGTTTGACAGAGTGATCCGTATCTACCTGCGTTGTTATTAATCGTGCCATAAACTCGAACCAAGTGTCAGTCGTGTCAATTTTCAAGCTTGATTTACCTCGGTAACTAGAAAGGAGCTGAATATTTATTGAAACGTATCTCCCCCCTCCCCCTCCTCCCAACTCCTCGAAAGTCTGACAACACTTCCGTTTGCATATTTCTTCTGCTGCGTTTCGCAAATGCTCCAGTCGGGCATAGTCGTTGCACCGACCGTAAAATCGCACTACACATCTGTAGCAACGAGTGAACGGTGATTCAGAACTTCGCGAAGGTTGTAAATCTTACGGGTAATTTACAACGCAGGCTTGAATGAAAGTTCGCGAATTATTGGACGCTGTATCTTGAACGAAAACTGCAACGAACAGAAAAATTAATTGAATTCTTCTTTCTTTCTTTCTCCATTTTTTGGACTGAAAAATATATATATATATATATCGTACAGATTCCAACGTAGGGAATATTAATGAACTATCCAGATATTTTGTTACCGACACTATGCTGTAGTTTCATATTCATGAGAACGATGCGAAACATAAATAGGATTTCAACTGGTCACGTTAATTATTATTTCCGCGGGAAATAATTATTTCCGTGCTTAATTTAGTTGTTTTCATTAATTATTTCAGTAACAGTTGGCTCGTGAAATAATTTACTCGCAATATTATCGTTGCTCGTATACGTGTTGTTGTTGTTGTTGTTGTTGTTAAAGGTAACGATAGGCCTAAATAAAACACGCAATCCGTGCGTTAATAACAAAAATTTCAATTCCCGAATCATTCTCCATTGGAAAAAAAAGAGTGAAAACCGAGTGATGAAACTTCGTACTACTCGAGAAACACAAATCAAATACTCGTTTACGTGTATTATGGTTAAATACGAGACAACGGATGCTAATATTGCGTAAAGCAACTCCTACATTTCGTACGATAAATCAGTAGTGGTGATAAATCAAAGTAACGGCTGGTCAGCACAATCCGTCATTACTCTTCGCTGACGTGAAAGGCAAAAAGTCGTAAACTATGCCCCTTATTAATAACACGTCTAATTAAGGTGGCGCGGCCTAGTTGCTAACCCACTACATCTGCAACGAGAAATCCTGATAGAATTCAACCTGCAGCGGTTGATTCGACGTCAAAGAGATCGTATCGTCAAGCGTGGCTAAAAATCCCAACTTTGCAAGCTATCTGGCCGGGACAAGATCGACCCAGAAATCACCTCATTAAGCAATCCTGAGATACAGAGCTCGTTAACCAAGCTACCTCGATCATCCCCTAACTCGACACAAAAGAAGTTCCGTTTCAAACAACTCTCTCGTTGCCGTGTCTACTCCGGAACACCGAGTGAGAGAAGAGAGAAAAAGAGAGAGAGAGATAGCTGAGAGTGACAGAGAGTCGATGTCGCATTAAAGCGATTTTCCACGGCCGGCGAGGCTAGAAGCGCCAAGGCCAAGGAAAAGAAAAGAAAAATCGGAGGAAAAATAACGAAGGCGCAAGTGGAATCGGAAAGGAAAGAGAGAGAGAGAGAGAGAGAGAGAGAGAGAGAGAGAGAGAGAGAGAGCTCGGTCGGCGCGCCGGTCGGAGGAGAAGAAGGTAAACGCGTTGTCCCCGCGAGAAGAGAGAGGCACACGACCTACAAACCCACTTCCTGCTGAAATAATGCCGGCCCGCGCTTTGCCGCGGCGCAGCTGGAAAAGCTGCGCTGCCGGGGACGAAGCGTCGAAAGGAGTAACTGGAGCGTCTCTAGTGACAGTAATTTGAAGCGACAGGCTTCCAATTAAAGCTCTTTAGGGATAGGTCGCGCAGCGAAGAGGAACCGACCGAGCCACACCGCGAACGCGAACAATGTCAAATTCAGCGGCGGGGTTCGCGCCCCCGCTCGCAGATTTACATATCGCTTTATTACGACCGCGGCTCGATTGAATTTTCCCTCGTATCCCCTTCTCCCTTTCACACACTCTCACTACCTCTCTCTCTCTCTCTCTCTCTCTCCCCGTCCGCAACGCGCTACCGCTGACGCGTTACCATGAATGTTATTACGCCTACCCGCGAATGTCACCCCACCCACGAGCGTAATCGAGTTCCGTGCTACGTTTCCGCACGGATCACCATCCTCCTTGAACGCACGTGATAGCTTCGTGCACGTGTATGCGGGGAACGCTTTTCGGAAACATCGTTCCCAAACACTTCAGGTTTGGCAGACGGAGTTTCGTGAGGGTGAGCTTGCAGTTTCGCGCAACAGGAGGAGGAAGTAATTGGTAATTTTCTTCAAGACTCGGCTGCGCTCCCGGCATCGTTGCAACTGCGAGTCTAGCCTCTCGCTTTAATTTAAGCTTCTCCGATGATTGTTTCGTTTATTAACTCCTTGCGCTGGCAAACTGATTCGCGGACCGTAACGAGTGACCGAACCGTATACAATAACTCGTGATATCACTGGATAGAAATTATCAAGAACTAATACACTCAACATTCGTTTCGACTGAGTTAGGTTTAGGTTTGGTTTTTAGTTTCGCGCAACAGGAAAAGGAAGTAATTGGTAATTTTCTTCAAGACGCGGCTGCGCTCCCGGCATCGTTGCAAATGCGAGTCTAGCCTCTCGCTTTAATTTAAGTTTCTCTGATGATTGTTTTCGTTAAATGATTTTCGTTAAATGATAAAATAGATTGTTTCGTTTGAGCTGGCGACTGGTTCGCGGACCATAACGAGTGACCGTATACAATAATTCGTCGCTTTCTTTTTTCTTTTGAACTCGTTGATACGATATCACTGGATAGAAATTATTCAGAGTAATTAAGAAGTAATAAACTTATCGTTTGCTTTGCCTGGGTTACATTCAAATATTATTTAACACAGAAAATGTTGCAATTTGGGACAAGAAATTCTCGACGAGCGTGGCACGTCATTCCAACGCAAGAGGTTAAATAATTAGAGATATTAAAACAGAAGCGGCGAACCTCTTCCCCGTCGCGAGCTACTTGATTATTGTCGGTCAATCTCCATCGTGAATATTAGTTCCCAGGTTGCCCCACATAAAGTATTTTCCCTATATTTCTTTAATTTTTAAACAAATGCGAATAACAAACACGTAAATAACGTGTCGTCATTGAGAATCGTTCGCTCGAATTAATTTGCAGTGTGACTCCCTTTGTGATTGATTTCGAATTACTAAAACTGAACCGTGGGTCCTCGTTGATTCAATCCATCTGAATGAATCTATCCAAATGAAGGCAATAATTTTGAAATATGTCTTCACTGCGAATTCTTTCCAATTACGTTCCACCTATCGTGGCAATTTCAAATTTGAAACGTGACGCCAGTGTTCAATTCAATGCAGAATATTGAATTGTTCGAGGTGTAAGATCTAGAAAATCTTACGCCATGGAATATTAACAACGGTACCGACGATAGTCGATTAAAACAAAGAGATCTGATTGTAATTAAATTCAGAGCAACGAAGAAGCTTCAGAACTCAAACGAAGAATCTTCAAAAAGTTTATCAGAATCAAATGTTTTTGCAAAAGGTATTTATAAAATTATAAAATATGAAAAGGATCCATTAGCGTAAACAAATAATAGATTTTATTACCTCAAAAATTCCATTTCGTCGTTCTTTTTTTTTTTTCTGTACATGTCGAACTCTGCGCGTCGCTTCAAAAAAAAATTCTTCCTCGCGGTTGCGTGCTCCAAGTAATGTAGAAAAAAGAAATGGAAAAAAAAATGTAGCGAAACGAAGATAATTACGCGAAATTTTGGGGAAACACGCGATCGCGCTGCTCGTCCTGGTGATTTCAGCTGGTGGTGCTCAACACGGTAACGAACAAACGAACAAATTGTCGGGAATAAGCACGCGATAGCACGACGAAATGATAATTGAGCCAGCGGGGAACGCTTTATTAGCCGGGATTCCTACGAAATGTCTGGCAACGGTATGAAAGGCTCGTTAAGTTAAATTAGCGGCCGGAGAACGAGCGACTCTTAAACTAATAAGCACTGACTGACAGTGTCAAAGTGCCGGGCGAGAAATTCATCGAGATGCCGGATGATCTATCTTCGCGAGCAACGGCAGGGAGGTGCACGATCTATTTCTGCCTGGACTAACTTACATTTGTAACTTCAACACGCGGCACACAGTAACGAGACGTGGCTCTCGTAATTCACGCGTTGCCCCAGCGAATTAAGGAAAGCCGGATCCGGCGAGGCGAGATTGAACGAAATCTGGTGTCATCGGCGAATCCCCGATCACCGTTCTGGCAATTCTTTTGGCAATTAGAACTTGTCCACTTTATCTAATTGAGGTACAGAGTGGAAAGAAAAGTTTATATTTTATAAGTGGCTATCGTGGCTATGAATTCTATGATTTGATGGAACAACATGTGAAGAATCTGCCGCAAAATTGACCTTGACCTTGACTTTGAATTTCAGATTTTTTTCTTTTTGCATTATATTCTGCTCATCACGAAGGTAAAACTTTTCCCAAGGAACCACAGGTCGCAGTCTAATATTTCTGTTGAAAAAATGGCAAAAAAGTTTCTTAATCGGCGTGCTAACAGCGACTTTATGATTCTAGATTAGTTTCACTAAAATTTGATTTATCGTAGTTGTGGCGTCAGTGTGAATCTAAGTAATCAAATGATAAAACTAACTGTTAACATTATTCGAAATATAAACATTACGTAATACAGACATCCATAGGTGTCTAACTATAAAGTCGCTGTTAGGACGCACGCGTTTTAAACGACTAAGAAACTTTTTTGCCATTTATCAAAAGAACTATTACATTGCGAACTATGATTTCTTGGAAAAGTTTTATCTTTGTTATGAGCAGGAAAAAAAAAAATTTAACCTCGAAATTCAAGGTGTAGAATTTATCCGTGATAGCCACGTACAAACTTTTCTTTCCACTCTGTACATTAAAGCGTAGACTCTATTCGTAACGAGAGCGATTCGACAAAGTCGTATAAAATTTCGAACGACGCGAGTACGAAAAGAGCAATTGAATTAAATGAAAAGTATAGTCGCGAGTATTTCTAAATTTTAGTTGAATAATTTAAAAGCTTGAAATCGCAAAGTCGCGACTATATTTTCAGATCGTTCATTCCACTGAGAAATTTATCGCGATCGGTGTGTGGATTTTACATAACAGATCACGTCATCGTATCGATGTACTATCCAAAAATATCATTCAGACACCAAGGCTCAAGTAAAGAAACGTGATGTTGTAGTTTCCAAACACTTTTACACATAAACCACGGAAAATAACATTTTAGCGTCCATTAGCGCAAACAGTAAGCGGAGGATATGATTTCATCGTGTTTTTATAGATAATGATATTCCAAGCGTGGAAACGCGTCGGCTACAAGTGCATGCAAATGATACTTATTAGCATTCACGGTGGCTGAATGGATAGAAATTTCTCTGAACGATCGCTGTCTCTAATATATTCATAAACAGAGCAATTTTATGTAGCTTTGTTTTCTAATGGCGTTTATACACGGCGATGACTCGCGGTTCAGGCATGTCAGTTCTACATACATACATATCCGAGCGAAAGAAGCTATATAACGGTATATAACGTAATGAAAAAGATACGTGCAAAAGTTCACGCCAAATGGCAACGCTTCCACAAACGTCGACTTGGAGAAAAAGTTGTTCGAAGCGAAACGAAAATTACGACTTCTCGCTGTGCAAGAAATTTCACCGAACACCCTCGCTTTCCCCGTAATTTCCTGGACATCAAATTCGCATAAAGCGAAAGCCTATAAAAAAAGAAACTCTGACCACTATTTGCAAAATGAAATCTTCAGCCGAGTGACAGAGGAACAAGAAATTCTCGCGTTCTCGGTTTAATTAATCGACGATAGTGGGTATAATTACCGCCGCCTCTCTTGAAACAATATTTTACTTCCACTCGCGCGAGTAAAACGAAACAACGGCGGTTAAACGACGCGAAACGAGAGAACGAAGCAACAGGGAAAAACTTCTCGACGTGAGATATAACCACTGGCGAAGGAAGCTATCGCGATTGGCGGTATGATCCAATACCAACTTGCTGGGAAAGCAGCGCGAGCAATTCGCGTGGATTAATTGCCGAACAGATAGAAACGCGGTCGACTATAATGACCGCAAGTTCCTCTTTGATAACGCGTTCGATTGCGATCGTAGATCAACGGGGAACAGAGTTGCGGTAGTTTCGATGGAACGAAGAAAGACGCGAGCCGAACAGAGGCGAAACAGAGAAAAGTGGACCGGTCTTTCATCTTTGGGGAGAAGAAGAGGAAAACGAGGGAAAAGCCGCGCGTGTCGCGGGGAGAGAAGGTCGAGCGAGGAAGAAAAATTGGCTGGCTATCGAACTTTCGATAAATCGGCGAACAGGCACGGTTAGTAGCGCGCGAGATAACGAGCGCCGATCAAGATTAACCCATTCGAGACGGAGAGTCATTTCGAAGCGAGAAAATATCTTTCGTTTTATGTTGAAAAAACATTTTTATCTACATTTCTCGTACGAACAAGATGGTAGCACACCGTGTACGTACGTACGTGGCTCTTTAGAATATTTTCATTAGTTCAGTAATAAAAATTAGGAGATACCCCGTGAATGAATTTTTTAAGAAAATTTCACAAACGTAATGAAAACAATTAACTTTTGGAGAGCTGGATTCTTCTCAAAAGGAATTCTTTCAAAATCACCGTCATTCTTTAATCCTCTAGTATCTTCGCTACGTTCAATTTCACTTTTATTATGACCTTCGTAACCAATTTCCTCACTATAATTTCACGATATATACGTTCTGTCTGTCTTTGTTCTGTTTCTTCGAAGCAAGAAATCTTCACTTTCATTTTTTGAGATCGACGATCTTATACTGAGGATTACTCATTGAAATCAACACAAATATGAATCTTCGCACGTCTCACAGATTCACTCCAAATCCAAACGATCTTATCCTCCGCTGCTTTTTCACTATTAACTGATCATTGAAACTCAAGGTCGTCGTGACTCGCTTTATTTTTTCATTTCGCTAGGAAATTTATTACACGCGCCGCGTTAAGAACTTACGGAACGAAGCTGGAAGTTGGAAACCATCCTCTGTCTTCTTCCCATTTGTTGCACGTACGATACGCGATTCGAGGCCCAGACACGGATGATTTTTTTTCTTTTTTCCTTCTTCTTTTCCTTCTTCTCCTTTTTTTTCCCCCTCCAGCATGCACGCGTAAAGCAGAGCAAGTTCCGGGAAAGTTTAGATTTTAATTAGAAAGTTAAACCGTTGCCCGGGGTCAAAGAGAGGCGAGGTTGAACGAAGTTACACCTCGGCCGGGCACCGGCATTTTAGCCCTCGTGCGCTATTTACAAGCCTTCGCGGCGCCCGGTTAAATTTATTACGCGGCTGTTTGATCAGCGAACAGGGAAATTGCTGCGGATAACCATAAATTGCCACGCAAAACTGGGGAGGGGTCCGAATTTTACCTGCGAACTTTCCATTCGTCATAAGTCGTTGACGAATGCGGGACAATTCGTTCTGAAGGCCGTGGCTATCATAGATGAATTCTACATCTTCGATTTGATGCAAACACATGTAAAGAACCTGCCGCAAAATTGATCTTGACCTCTTCAATTTCAAATTCAAAATTTTTTTTGCAGTGTATTCTACTCATAACGAAGATAAAACTTTTCCTTTTCCTTTCAATTCTTTTGAAAGAAATGGCAAAACAGTTTCTTAATCATTTAACACTGCGGACGCGTGAGTTCCAACAGCGACTTTATGGTTCTGGATATCTATTTTACGTAATTTTCATATTAGGTTTCATTAACATTTAATTTATCATTAGTGTGAGTCTAAATAATTAACTAACTGTTAACGTTATTCGAAGTATGAACATTACGTAATATAGACATCCATAGGCGTCCAAGTGTAAAGTCGCTGTTAGGACGCATGCGTCCGCAGTGTTAAATGATTAAGAAACTTTTCTGCCATTTTTGAAACTCGAGGTCGAGGTCTATTTTGCCGCAGGTTCTTTACCTGTATTCTCCATCTATGATAGTCACGGACAAACTTTTCTTTCCACCCTGTACGTACACTGCTGCTCGAAAGTCTTGGGGCACATTTTGCTTTTAATATTTGGCATTTGAGTTTGCAGCACGTCGATTAACTGCGCGAAAGAAAAAGAAATTGACAACAAAATATACTTTATAAAACTCTTGAGGAAATAGTAGGAATAGTACAGTTCTTTTTTTTAAATTTATTCCTCGCTATTGAAGTCGCGTTCATTATTTTACTTGGTTACCCTTGCATGCAAAATCTTTGTTCGAACGAGCGATAGCGAAACACATCACTCATTGTCAGTCAAGTTGTCTCTCATTGTCAGTCAGGGGGACAATGAATCGACGTCCCACCGTCGTGTATACACACATAGCGGTGTGCGCTATTCGTGCTATTTTTCGAGGCAGCTTTCAGAAAGAACGGACGCGGGACGCGTCACCGGGCATTAGAAAACTCGAACGATACGTCAATCTTAAATCCTCCTCTGACCGTTCGTTGACCGTCCCGCCAGCCACTTCCCGCACATAAATCTTTGCCACTTGCATTCCTAGAGAGTAGCACAGAGGCGTCTAGAAAAAAAGAAAGCGCATTCAGTGGAAACGTCAACGTCGATCGATCGATCGACACGTTCTACCGTTCACCCATCAAATTCCATCGTTCAGCGAGCCGGCCAAGTAAGAAATCGTAGGAATTGGAATGCTAGGTTGGCCAAAAAGTAACTACGATTTTTTTTTGGTATGTGTGCAAATGGAAGACGAATCTTTTTTATTTGATCATTTTGCCTCAATCAATAAAATTCAACAAACCAATTCTGACACTGTCGTAGTTTAAAGGCTTCTTCACACGCGCATTATAGTTTTTCACGAGCTTGTACAGCGTTTCTTTTTTCCTTTTTTTCCTTTTCAAACGTAGTATAACACGATAATGTTCGTGACGAAAATGTTCCATTTTGATTTTTCATTTTTGAAATCAACACCAAATGCATTTTCTTCTTCTAAAACAAGCTTGAACAATCAAGTATCAGATTACACGATGTATGATTACCATGATTCAGAATGAAGTTTAAGAAACACGTACGCGTCTGTCATCGATTAGAGAAGAAAAAGAGGATATGCAATTACTTTTCGGCCAATTCAATAGAAGCGGGCCTGCAAGTGAAACCCGGGACACGTACTGTAAGGCAAGGTGAGAGCTCTTTGTAGAAACGTCAATTGGATAGCAAACAGCCGTTCGATTAGCGCTGGGGAACCCTCCCGAACGGAACGTCCCGCGTGTTTAAATACACTCGTATGGTATAGCTGTTTGCCGTCGATACTCCTCGTATACTCCTGCTGTAAAAGCTTAATTACAAGCTTAGCACACAACGGGGTGCACGCATTCGACAACATCCGTCGGAGTTATGCCGCGAGCTACGCAAACATCGAGCGTCTCTCTGTTTCGTTAATTGGCAACTGACATACCGGCAAAGTTAACGCGACAATCCTACCGATTGTTCCACCGAAACAGACGAAAGCGTCAACGAAATGTTCGGCTCGCGAAATGTACGATCGCATTATTTGCGCTTATTTCCACGCGTTGTTTGACTCATGATCGTTGCAATTCGTCTCTCTCGCTGTCTTCATCGCCTCGGGAACGCGAATTTGTCGTCGTCGTTTTCGTAATATTCAGTGAAAGGAAGCGCATCGTTATTTAAGCGCTCGCGCTGGCAACTGATTGCGGACCATAACGAGTGACCAAACCGTATACAATAATTCGTCGCTTTCCCTTTGAACTCGTCGCGGTACTCGTATATCACTGGATTAAGAAATTATCGAGAATTAATAAATTTTTTATTTGTTTTGCCTGAGTTATACTTGAATATACTTAAAACTGAGAGAATGTTGGATCAGACGTAAGTGGATTCTAATTCGACAGTTTACATCTTCCGTCAGTCATGTATCGTCATTGAAACGTAATTATTTTACTTGTTAGTTATTTCGTTTAATGAAAAGGTATGGTAATAAATTAATCGCAAAAAAAGACACAAGTGTATAGCGTGTGAAAACAACTGAGAAAATATTGCAACTCTGGGACAAAAAATTCTCGACGTGCGTAACACAAGAAGTTAGCCCCTTGGCTACGATGACCTACACTGAGAACGGCGAAATTTTTCGTCAACGTGCATCTCTCAGAAAGTATATTTGAATTACGTTAAACCAATATTATTTATTTGTTCACATTCTGTGTTAGCGCACATACTAAAAATTTAACAATAATTCCAAACTTTATTTCATGACATATCTAATAACCTAGTAAGGTATGGCACAATTCGAAACATAGGTCAATACAAAATCTTACGTCACATTTCTTGCATTCGTAAAGTGTCTCCCTTCTTTCGTTGTTTTCTACACACTATACATTTGTGTCTTTTTCGCGATTAATTTATTACCATACCTTTTCATTAAATGAAACAACTAACAAATAAAATAATTACGTTTCAATGATACGTGACTGACGAAAGATGTAACTGTTGAATTAGAACTTACGTCTGATCCAACATTATTTTGTTGCAATCATTGTCAGTAAGATTTACTATAAGAGTATCTATAAGCCTTTAGTTTGATTCGAGCAGTGTAAAGTGAGCGACTACAGGCGCCAACAGTAGCCAAGGAGTTAAAACGTATGAACGAAGACGATTCCTTGTTTCAACACGTTCGTTCCAATCGAATTTCATTAGCATACGTAATTTTTGTCTAGAAAGGAAATCATCGTTACACGGCGATCTCTCGAAACAGTTGCAGTTAAAACGTTTCGTAACACTAATTCGTGCACATCTCTCGCAAAATTACATCTCATCAATCCGAAGCTCCAGCTAATTAGATGGAACAATCCGCGGAATTCCCCAATTAAACTACCCAATTTTCCAAAGTTCACCAAATTTCTCGAGTCCTTCCATCCTCTCCTGAGAATGTTCGCCGCGGATGCTCGAACTATCATCTATCGTCGGCACGTCGTATCATACAGAATGTCTCATCAATTGCTTTTGTAATAAATTTCTCAAATTGTAAAGAGACTTTATGGACACCCACATGAGGTTATGTTAAAGATATCGTGTATCGAACAAAGGTATGTGACATCACTAATCTAAAGCAGAGGGTGCATCAAGCAACTAATGGTGTATCAAATAAGGCAGAAGAAACTTAAATATATACGTCTAATTCTGTAATAATTTCCACTTATCTGTCCTTTCATTTGCCTTTGTAGTAAATTTTTGAAATCGCGAAAAGAGACTTTACGGACACCCTGTAAATCCAGCATCTCGAGAAGAAACTCTCGCAACGAGACGGATAGCTCCTCCCCGCGGCAATCATCCGCGATCGAGGCAATTGCCGGCCTTGTTGGCCCTCCGTCGCCTCATTGTCTTCGGGATCGAGCCTCGCTAAAAATGCTCCACATTTTCAACCTTGATCGAAGCAAAGAGCTTGGGCAGAAGTGGCGAGAAACCGGTCCCTCCCGCCCTCTCGGATCACGACGTTGCTCGTCGACGCAATGAGTCATCGTGCAGACATCCGGAGATTCCCGCCGACTTCTCAAGCAATCGCGCATTCCGCGGATCGGGGAACAGAGAGGAGCAGGCTCGTTTCGTATCCCGCTCGCGTCTGGAACAGGTTCGTAGCTCGTAACAGCTCGCGTACAGAGCAACGGAACGGAGAGGAGAACCTGTGAATTTCCACGGCGTGGAGTTTTTAGCCGGCCGGTTTTTCCTCTTCTTTCGGAGACAATTTGTCGGGGCGTCTCTCGAACGCGGAGCAGAGGCCGCAACGAGAATAGCAACGTCGCGACCCACTGAGATTTTCCAAGCGAGACGAAGTTTGCGGAAATGTTTCAGAAATCGTTGTACAGGGTGGTTTTAGGTGAGGTCCCCTAAATATCATTTCCAACTGTGCAAAAGATACTTCTTATCTGACGCGAGTTGCGTCGAAAGGTGAGAATATATTTCTCCAAAGTCGTTTTTTCCAGAGTTCTCAAGGTCATTCCAAAATCGCAGGAAATATACAGAGAGTGGGTTACCACCTATTGCCATCTAAATTTACGTCATTATTATTACGCGAAAAATGTATCAGATGAGATTGAAAAGTTTCGAGAGGGTTCACATTTTGATGATACTAGTTTTCTTGTAGGTGGACGTGTAAAGGACATATGAAGATCATCAACATTTTTTTTAAATGGAATCATATATTTTTTTATTGCATCAGTTGATGCACTCTGATATTCTTTACGAAAAAGTATTAACCTATTTATGTTAAAAAATCATTAGTTTAGGAGATATTTTAATTTTGTAAAATCTATGCGTGAGACAAAGACAGTATAAATATAAGAGTACTATCCTTCTTCTTCCATGTCTATCTTACGATAATTATATACATATATATATATATATTATGTCATTATATTATATATATAATTAAATTATATAATTGGATAATTACATATATATTGCATCGTTCATACAAAGAATATGAACTTGAAAATTTAAGTTTCAACCTGTACATACTCTTCAGCATCGGATTGTTGGTGATTCAGAGTACTTGATCGGCGACAATCGCGAATAATTCGACGACTGTAGAATTCGACGAAGAAGGAAACGAGACAACGAAATAGGAAGAATTAGGCAAAGTTTGCTAAAGCGGGAGATTGAAACGAGTAATCGACGCGGAGAAAACCTGACACGACGAACGCGACAGGTGTCGTGTAACTCGCGGAAGAACAGGAATCAGAGGAAAGTATATATCCAGATGTCGTACTCGTACGAGGTACGTTCTCCAACGGATCATAAACCACGTCTAACTGCTTCGAGTCGCCATTAAACGAAATACCGTTCGGCACCTATTCCCTCGATCGAGGGGTGTTATCTGTTCGATTCACGCGTCTCGCGACACGTATCGAGCCTCATAACTCATTGTCAGCCGATTTTCCCGGCGCGAGTCGCGAGCGAGACGAAAAAGTACGGCTCGCCTAAGGCTACTCTCGGCAGACACCGGGCGCCTTAGTAGGTTGAAAGTCTCGAGACACGTATGTAGTACATACGTACATACAGTACTTTAACATCGTGCTACGCACGATTGAGAATTTTTTGTCCCAAAATTGTAATATTTCCTCAGTTTTAAGTACATTTAAGTATAACCCGGGCAGAAACAACAAATAATAAATTTATTACTTCTCTAATAACTTCTATCCAGTGATATCATACCGACGAGTTCAGAAAGAAAGCGACGAATAATTGTGTACGGCTTGGTCACTCGTTATGGTCCGCAATCAATTGCCAGCGCAAGTGGTTAATAAAGAACGTGGACGTTATTTCTCTGAGACAGAATATCCTTTTTGTAAAGAATTTCGTACAGATCGAAAATACCATTACGCACTCAATTAATAGTGAGGTTCTACCACTAGTGATTATTGTAAACGCGGTTTCGATGCTTGGCGCATCATCTTCTTGAGTATCTGAAGTATCCAAGACTGGTTTCCTTCCAGTGTTTCACGGACTTTAACAGTCCTCGTTTGTGTTATACGTTCAGATTGTTTGTAAAGACGCGTAAAGTTGCAAATTGGCGAAAATTAAAACAGACATGACTCAAACATGCGCTTTTATTGAATGTTTGACAATTGGTTTGGAAATAAACCAGGCTCGTTTGACAGGATTTGGAAATGTTTGGTCAATCACGAAGCATGGATGGACACGTGTCCAACAATAGCTAGCTAGTGACACACTATTAACAATTGAGTGCGTGATATTTTAATTTTTTTTTTTTCGATCTGCGCAAAATTTTTTACAGAAAAAATACTTTTTCCAGCGAAATGCCCTCCTGATCAAACGCACACCGGCGTGTTCTTATCAAACACACTGTACGTTCGTTCGTAACGAACACCGTGTATCGATTATTACCGCGGTCCATCAGTTTACTGGCTCAATCAGGTTCGCGTGACAGTGCGTGCCGAATAATCATTCATAGGCGGGCGTCAACGGACACAGGCCCGCCTCAATTGGCCCCGTGCACGTATAATCCGCGCGCATAAACGCGAGACGCGTGCACGTTTATCGCGTTTCGACATACATACATACATACATACATACATACATACATACATACATACATACATACATACATACATACATACATACATACATACATACATACATACATACATACATACATACATACATACACACACACACACATACACACATACATATATACATATATATATATACTAGAACGTAATTGATAATCCCCGTGGCGTTCGACTCGAGGCGACACTCTCGCGTCGAGTCTTGCCCGTTCGATTGTCGTAATATCCATTGAAGTTCCGGAGTCCACGCGTTGATTAGTCGTCCGAAGCTTCCGAGTCGAACGCCTCCAGACACGGAGAACACGACGAGCAGGCTCTTACAGTTTCCAAGGATACGTGCACTCGATGACTCTCGGACGCGAGTGACGGGTCGTTGCACGCGGACGGCCTCTTTGTCGTCGCTCGGCTACCAGCTCCACGATCGCGCACCGAATGAATTCCAATGGAGTTAGACGCAGACTCGTGTCGCGTGGAACACGAAATCTGCCACACGACACGGTCGTCCAGTGATTTTTCAGCGAGTTCCTGACGACGGAGAAAGAACGAACGACGAAGCTTGAACACTTGGACTTTTCCCCCAGATGCAGCCGGAGCCCGTTGTCGAAAAGGAAAATGATCAAAGTGACCCGTTTATATATCGCGGCGCAAGGTGGGTGCCCCCGTGGCTTCGAGGCTGAATATCGCTCTACCTGCTCATCCCGAAGGAAGTAGCCGATGAAACTGGTTTGACGGGTAGCGGCCTCCACCACTCTCGTCCAGTTACACGGTAGGACACGTCTCGCGTTTGCCTCGAGTCTCTCTCGGCCGTCTTCCTTCTGCTCGAACCTACCACCATGATGCGACGTGTTGTTGCCACGACCACTAGGCAACGCTACCATCGGTCACACGGACGATTCTGCTCGTTCCAAGCAGAGAGACGCGAGCAACGGCCCCTCTCATCGACGCCGGACCATCGGCCATCGTTGTTACAAATATTACCATCGCCCATTCACGGACATCGGTCCGTCGTCGAGCATGCGAGATATAGCTGTCGCGGACAGGTTTTTTTTAAAAGTTCGACTCACGCGCGTCGTGTTCGCTGTCGGCCGTGCTTACTCAACGATATCGAGGCCCCCGGTGTCACGTCGCCGCGTTAACCGCGGGCCACGACTTTTTCCCATCGCCATGCGAATCGGTTTTCTCTGTTTTTCGCGGCGACTGCACGTTGATTTTTGTAATTGCTCCCAATTTTCAGGAACGGTCGAACGTTCCTTTCTCTCTCTCTCTCTCTTTTCATACAGGAGCAGCCAGACAATGATCCAACCAATTCCTCGACAGTTCCGCCGTGGAACGTCACGGATATTTTCGAATTATCATCTCCGTCTCTCGCGTACAGAGGAATATTTACGGTTGCGCTGGCAGCTGATTGCGGACCATAACGAGCGACCAAAAAACCGTATACAATAATTCGCCGGTATATCACTGGAGAAAAGTGCGGGCACTTAACTGAGAACTACGATTTCAGTAGTTTATTTTCAGCTCGTTCTTCCCGCTGGGAAGCTAACCGGGCTTGCGCGAAAATTGCCTGCCAAGTCCGTGTCGAATCTGTGGAGGAACTTGCTCGCGTCAGGGCTGAGTGCCGCGTCCTGTCGTATCCGCGAAGCGTTGTAAATTCTACGGCTGTGGCCAGATTTCTCGGCGAAAGATTGAAAATCGAACAAACGCCCCGCCTGTTCCTCCAACTCGATCGCGTGGAAATAATCTTCGGGGCCAATAATCTTCCGCTCGCCAGGGCAAACAAACAAACGAGCGCAGACAGCTTAAGGGATTTGATTGGAATAGATTGAAAAATTCCGATCGAGAAATTTTTGCCAATGTACTTGAACTCTTGAGACTCTTGGGCCTCAAGGAAAAACAAGCGGCCGAACGTTTTATAAATTGCCTAAGCTTCTTGTTAGATACCATCCAAGGATCCTATTAACCTCTTGCGCTCGAATGACGTGTCACGCGAGTCGAGAATTTTTCGTCTTAGAATTGCAATATTTTCTCAGTTTTCTAAGTACATTTAAGTATAACCCAGGCAAAACAAATAATAAATTTGTCACTTCTCAGTGACATCATACCGGCGACTATTCAAAGGGAGAAGGAAGCGACGAATTATTGTACACGGTATTTGGTCACTCGTTATGGTCCGCAATCAGTCGCCAGCGCAAATGGTTAAGAATTATTTAGTTAACGAGCTGGTATCCCGATTTGCCATCCGAAGTACGTTCGAAGGATGTAGTAGCTGCGAGTTAACAATTCCTGTCCTCGAAAACAAACAGCTGGATGAAGCAAACGAGCAGGCAGGAACACACAAAAGGATGAAATGGCGCATAGAATAGCAAAGGTTACACTCGAACGGCGTTCAAAGCGAATCAGAGCTTTGAAACGCCGAACAAAAGCGATTATGCTTAATTGTTCGTCGCGTACAAAATAGAAAAAAGAGAAAAGAATACCTCACGTTATCTCGTTGAATTTGCGAACGCGAATTTTGTTTTTATTACGCGAATAAAGCAACGATGTGAATGCTTACACGTGAGTTCTTTCAACGATGTACCTCCAACTGCAACCGAACTGAAATTTGTTTCGCTCGTTAAATGTTTCCTTCCTAAAAGAAAACTGAATGTCGTACGAATCGTGAATCGGGTTGCAATCACGTGATCGAGTATCGATACCAGCAATGACCAGCGAATTTACGACTAATAAAACGCAATTGCAGCCAACGGGAGAGCTTGCGAGCTCGCAAGAAGAAGATTCTCAATTTCAATCACGTTCCGCAAAAAAAAAAAAAAAAAAAAGAAAAAGCCACTCTCTCTCGATCATTAGCATCTTACGTAGCCGATCAGCAGTCACCTTTCTCGAGTGGCGGACGCTGTTAGCTGGCAGGAAACGTTGCAAAATACTCAATACCCGGTAAATAGCTACCACGATGACTATTCGTTTTCTCCGCTTTGATAAATTCTGTCGTCTGTGAAAAACCGCGACGCGGTCCAACCAGTCCGACGCTTCTCCCAGCGTCGAACCGATAATTACGAGCGCATCTATCTTTCGTTAGTCTCCTCCTCCTCCTCCTCCTCTTCTACCTCCATCCTCCCGTGGACGACGTGGCCACCTTTCACACGCGTCACCATCACGAGGTAACACGCGAGAGCCTTGTGAACCCGGTGCGCCTCGATCGGAGTCGTGCTGATTATCACGCCGCGGCGAAAGTTAATGACGCCTATTAGTCGCGCGTTAATCACGGTTTAAAGAATCGAGCGCGACTGGTCGCGATATCAATTGAAACGGCGTCGATCCCCTCCGCCAGATATACGTGCCCGACTGGCCCAACGTCCTGATTTATGGCCACCATCGCGAAATCGTGAGGCGAGTTGCAATTATGGAAACCGCCGACACTGGCGTGCAAACTGTTCTCGGACTGTTTGGCAAAGAGAAGATCGAGAAGTGTGAAGTAATTAATCGGAGCTGTCTCTGCTCTTCTGCCGAGTTCCCGAATCTCCCAAGCTTCTAACTGAAGCTCTGATATTTCTTACAGTTGATACTTTTGACGTTCCGTGTGTCAGCGACTCGACAGTCTAAACATTTTCCACATCATTCGGCCAATTAATTTTTTTATTTCAACACTCGAAGGAAGTAATTTTTAAAACATAATATGGAAGAAAATCCAAAAAAAAAAAAAAAGTTTGAACTTGAATTTAATTTAAAATTAATAAAATTAGTTTTTTCTTATGTTTCGATGTTTTATTAAGAAAAGAAAAAGAAAAATAGGTGGAAAGAAACTTTTAGCCCACTCTATATATTCTATTGTAAATAAATCCCTGAGCGACTGTGCAGCTATAAGAGACACAGTCTTTCGAACACTCATAATCAGCGTTATTCACTTTCTTCATATTTCTGACGGAAACGAAGAGTCTAAAAAGCATGGACAATCATCATCGGCAACAACAACGATACAAGTTTGTTCAATGGCGTGTAAAGAGCCCAGAGCGGAAAGTGACTTGCACGTTCTCAACTCGTTCGTTCGATCTGGCAACAAATGAACCGTGATCTATTCTCCATCCATGTTTTTACGATTCCAGGTTTTCTGCGGTTTACAGTAGCATGAAACTGCGTGTAGTAAGCGTTTGAAAAAGCGGCTCGGCGCTTTATCTGGCGCTTGGCAACTGATCTGGCGTTGCACCGATCATTGGATACGGCCGAGAGCCGGTGTTCGAATTGATTTGCAATAATACCGAAGATAACCTAAGCGCTTAGACGCTTAGAGGGACAAAATCTGCGAAGCGTGACGGGGTGCACCACTTCGATCGAAATCGAAGATTTTAATCGCTCGAAATTACTCTCTCGAGCGCAACTTGCACTCTGATTGAGTGTACGCGGTCTACGCGTTTGCAGTCACGTCACGCGCCTTCACTCGCGTATTACATACAAAATGATACGACGTTCAAACCTCGGATAATCTAGCCAGACACGCAGCAAGTTTCGTTCCTTTATCCCTACCGATCTTTCCTGCTCTGCTCCTGTATTTCGTCCGCTACGTATTTCCATCCTGCTGACACATCGTCCCTAACTGCACGTTACATTCTTCCGAGTACCAAGGAAACGCGCATGTGCGTGTGCGTGGGAGATTGGGACGGTTGGGCAAACAGAAGGCGAATGTTTGCCAGCCTCTGGAAAATGCCCGATGCCTGCTCGAACTGAGATTCGTAAATTGCTTTGGAATGAAGCGAAGTCTGTGACGTTTAATGTACATTTTGCAACACTCAAATGCCTCATTTAAATAAACTTTCATTTGATACCACTTTCGTGATTTTTTTCGTATTAAAACGAAGAAGAATGGCGGTGAAATTATTCTTTGAAATTTAACTCTGAAATTATTTTTATATTCAACGTTTAAAAAAGGCGAAAATACGTGGAATATAACGTTAGAAAAATTAGCGATGTTGAACTTAGCGTATATTTCGCGACACGTGTTTTCACCTCAAATGAACATTTTACGGACAGATTTCATCTATATCACTCTTGTTTTATACTGAAACAAACGGGACGGTGCTGTAATTATTTTCTGAAATTTTACTTTGAAATTATTCTTACATTCAACGTTTGAAAAACGCAAAAATACGTCTAATTTGGCCGTGGAACGTAATGCTAGAAAATGTACAATTAGCGACGTTAAAAATAGCGAATCATTGTTATTAAAATTTCGAAATAACAGGTAATGAGAGGAACTTTCGCCTCTATAGAAGCTTGAAAACAGCAAATTATGATAAATTAGGTCGAGCCAGTGCACGTACAAATGGATCTTGCATTGATTCAAGAGAAAGCTCTCAAATTGTACGCCAGGTAATTGCATTACCAGAGGTAATAGAAGTTTCCAAAGCATCGGCTGATTATCAGACACGTATTCTTTTACGTAATAAACATCCGTTATCCAAGAAAAATTAATTAGTCAATTTACGATCACAAATCTGGTTCTTTCAGACCGAAAGAACGTTTCGCCCCCCCAGTTAGTTCGAACAATCGACGACGATCCACGCAACCCTCTAATTTCGCGTTACAATTTTTACAACGTAAAGCGTGTAACCAAAATTCTCTCGTAATCGACGCCTAATAATCGAGCAGAGATAGTGGCTAAATCGTGCGGACGATAGATCTGGGCGAAAGATCAACCCGTTTAATAGATTTCCAAATACACGAAGAGCGCTCGTTAAAGGTTAACGACTAGACTCTGGCCGGGGTATCATGTACTATGCCGCTTGGGATCGTGCCGCGAGCGTCGCGCGCCGCGATATTAGAATCTAGAACTCGCCGCGCGTATATCAGCGTGACGCACGTGCTCGAACCACCTCGGAAACACCTTGGAGCGTGTAATTCGTGAAGCATTGGAGAAAGTTCATTGCTCGAGAGAGATGGAGAGAGAGAGAGAGAGAAAGGGAGACCACCTCGGCGAAGCGCCGACGGGATCAACGGACCGGAGACACAAAAGGTCAGAGATCGCTGACGTTCGTTGGATGATTTTAGCTGAATATCCAGCGTTGAACGATTTGCTGCACGCCTCGCGACGAAACGGAACGTACGATGCACGTTCTCTCTTTAATGATCAACCGAGGAGGATCTACGATTTTTACCCTGTGGCTGTAGATAGCACGCTATTGAAACGACACCGTTTGATTATCGCATCACGCTGGATTTGAGAAATTGATAAGTGTCCGCTCTGGGCGAGGGGGATTGTTTCGCGAAGCTGTATGACGAGTGCGAAATTTTTCAGCAGAAAAGAGTGAGAGATCGCCGTTGGATGACAAGGAAATTCTCCCCATTTCCTCGTGTGTTAACGCTCGAGGAAATTACATACGTGCAAGTCACTCGAAAAAGAACAGACACGTGTTATCTCACCGTGCGTATCGTTAAAATTGCAAATTCCACGTAACGACGGTTTATTCCGTTCGCGCCGCGAAACGCAAGAAGCGAGAGAACGAAATTTGTTACATTCTGTTCTCTGACGAACGTTGAAACGAAAGAAGATGGACGTCGCTCACTGGGACGAATTCTTGCTTGACATTCATTTGCGAACAGTTCAACACTCCCGAGCGATTCGATCCTGGGCGTTCAATCCTCTCTCATCTGGCCAAGTTTCGCACGCGACAAGCAAATTCGAAGTGACTGTGAGTAACAGTCCGAGATCTAGATCGAGAAGCAGACCTGGATCTATTAATTTAGTAATAAATTTTGGACGACAACGTTCTTTGGTATTTGGCAAATAATGGATTTCAATGAATGGTACGTAGATACTTCGTTTGATCGAGTAAAGGAATTTGAAGCTGTGCGAATAATTGGGAAAATAATAAATCGAAGAAGCGACTACCTCAGACAAATAATATTTACTCGATAATAAAAATTCTTCAAACTGAATATCAATGGAACTCAAGTGAAAAAGAAATAAAAATAATTAATGAAAATCAAAATAACTTATTAGTGTGTACATGTGTGTAATCACAGACGAAATTGATCGTAGCTTTTAATAGGACTTGTTCATCAAACGTTTGGTCCGTTGATGAACAAAATTTGTGGGACGTGTGTTGAAGTTACAAATGAAAATAGTCCCTCTATTGATGATGAAAATGGGAGGGGATAAAATCATATTTTACAAACTTTTTCTATCGTCATGAAAAAATCCAGCTGTAGACGAGCGTGCTAACTATGCCGTAGTCGCGGAATAAGAAATAAAATAAGAAAGAATAAGAAACAAAAACATTAGACGTTATACCTTGAGAAACCAATTCTTTCTATCAAAATCAAACAAATAAATAAAGACCCTGGCAAATAGTAAATAATTTGTTTCGCGAAATAACAAACGAATCATTTAATTGGAAACAAGTTAAATTCATTTTCATATGAAACACTTGATCTCGTTGTTTCTCAAATAGATTATTTCTAAAGTAACTTTAACGCTACAACCTACCAAAATGGTAAAAATGACCACAATTGATCATTTCTGTTAGACGTATTATAGATTTAAATAACTTTTCGTAAGGTATACGAATAGAAGCTTATATACTCCCATCGTACCATAAAGTTCCTCTCAAATGTCTCTGATGGAAATTTTACGCTTTCTAAATTCTAGCGTTAAAGAATAATTTAAAAACAATGTTATTTGAAAATTTTTCAGATACGAGGTTTCCAGATCTGGAAGTGGAAGAACCGCTGGTTTAGTATTTTGCAGGAGAGCTCGCACAGCACACGTCTTAGCGTGGAACGCGTGCATTAGCCAGCTCGCGTGCACCGCGGCGCGAATTTGCAACGTTGTCTGCGCGCTCGTCTTCTTGGCCGAGGGCGCCATAATTCCTCAGCCACCGTGGTCGCGGCGTCGAGCAGTGTAACAGCAAGTTTCCCTGACAGCAAATTGTGACCGGTTGCCCGACGACCGTTATCGTTCCGCTCGTATCTAATCAAGCAACCAAGATGCATTGTTGCGTGCATTCCAGCGCGTTGCAGCCCCGTTCTATCTACCTTTTCTTGCTTCGCGGTGGACGACCGTGATTGGCCGAACTCTCGTCTCGGCCAGCGCCGCGAGATCGCGTAATTGCCTCCTACGATTCGCGTAATTCGTACGATAAATGACGCGTGATTTGTTGTTCTCTCTCTCTCTCTTTCTCTCTCTTTCTTGACTTTACGAGTCGACTGGCACGGAATGTGCTAGAAAGGATTTTGAATGGGCTTTTAAACTCTCAATAGGAATCGAACGATCGAGATCGTTAAATGAAACTTGAAAGAAAATTGAAAGATTGCTATTAACTTCTACGGTGGATTTATTGCGAAACACCTACGTTTAAAAAGAAAAGAAAAAAAAAAAAGAAATAGGCAGAAACTGTTTTCGAAGAGAACAATAACCGAATGGGGATAGTGGCGTTTAAATCGTCAGTGTGTCGCACAATGGCGGTAGATCAATCACCGATCACGTCAGGCGAAATAGGTGAAAGGTCTGAGATCAAATAGCAATAAAATTCCATATATTTCTTTTTATAGTTTCTTGACGTGTTTTTCCATATCGTTGGAACAAAGAATACTGAAATATTTACAACTTCAATTTGTTATAATATAAATTATCGAAATCACCGAATAGCGTGGACACACACACATATAAATAATATTTTCAGTGAAAAAGCTTCTCCGCATTAAAGCCTCCTTCTCGCAATATGCCCAGCCGAGATTCCACAATGGTGAAATATATTCCGAAATTATCGACGAGTCAGATACCAGCTCGAAAAGAATCGCTTTCCACGCGAAAGCATCGTTAAAATACTGTTTCTGCATCTGAATAGATATTATTAATTTTAATGCCGTTGGTTCTCGCGTCACTCTGTAAATACAAATTCATGGCGGTTTCTCTGTGGGTTCCTTGTGGGGAGCATGGCTGCCCAGATGACAAACATATTGATCCATCGCAGGACAAACGCAGAATACGTTTGCATAAAGAATACGTCATAAAGTAAGAGAGAGAGAGAGAGAGACTTGGCGTCGTGACACCTGGAAACTTGAAGTCTGTCGCGAATAATACCATGACAGACAGTCTCTTAAAAATTGAGGCGTCCTTTTGTCAGGCTACTTCTCAGAAACACACTCCTCCATTTGGACTGAATGTAACTTTAATCCCTCGCATTGCAATATTCAAACACGCTTCCGAACAAGCTCGTGGTAACCACCAAAATTTTAGAAACTGTGAACTCTTGCTTGCTGGAGTATTTTCATCGTTTCACTTCTCTCAGATTCTCGGCAAAGGATTTATTGTGAAAAATGTGATTTGATCGAATTTTCGAGATTTTCCAGATGGAATATTTTTAATATAATAAAATGAAAATATCACATGGCTAATGAAAAACTATCGATAATTTCAACTGACAGAAGTTCGTAGGAAAAAATCATGTAACGATCTACTTGTTAAATGGTTTTCTTTTTTTAAAGTGTGAAGCTTCTACTTAAAGTTCGTTTTTTTCTTTCAAAGATGACTTTACATCATGCAGATTACAGGTTGCAAAACGAGAATACATTTCCCTCGAAAAATTGTAAAAATTCAAACGTATGTAAGAACATTGAAAAAAACTTTTCGGGAGATTTTCGAAATTTAAAACTTATACGATCTTTCTTCACAATGTTTGTTGAACTTCGAACATTAGAGTTGAATAACGAAATGTTAAGATTTCTCGAACGTTTTGTCAAGCTTCGATGTCAAACATCGTACAAGCACGTTGCCAAGAAGAAAAGTTTCGAAGATTTAGTTATGGAAATTATCTTTTGGCTTATTTTGGCGTTTGAATTTTGGCAATTTTCGAGAAGAAAATATCCTCGGTATTACCATCGGCAACACGACGTAAAATCATCTTAAAAAATGAAACGAACTCGCTGCCGTCAAAGCAGAGGCTTCACGCTTTGAAATGAGGCCAAGTGGGGATCGTTGTAACAGCGATCTCCCTTCACGATATCAATCGAAAATTATCGAAAATTTTTCATTTGTCATGCTCTTCGCTGTTCGCAAACCTATTTCAAACGTATTTCAACGAGAGGGGGAGGGGGTGAAAATCTGTTTAATTAGCAAGCGTCGCGACTGCAAACGCAATTAAACGAACAAAAGGATCGTCCGGTGTTCGTTGAAGTTATTCTTCGCCGCGACTTGTCGCCAAGTTTCCTCATAAACAGAGTCGAAAGGGCGGATTGTCTAGGTTGAACGAAGTCTAGCCTCGAGGGGACTGCCACCGCTATTCTCCGCTGATAAACAGGCAAACGCGCGTTAGCCAGCAGAAAAGTTTCAACCCTCGCGCCGACGCTCCGTCGACCGTGCGTGCCGTTCAATTAGAACTTTTTGTTCGAAGTTTAGCCAAGTTACTAACTGCGACATCTCTGATCTGTCGGTCCACTAATATTTGTAATGTATGCCATATTCGTCCTTCTATTGTTTTATATACTTGTGTGAGCATATGTGTGTGAGCCCGACGCGTAACACGTGTTCAAACGATTGTGAACGATATTAAATGTTTAATAGATATTAAAAGGATTCGTTCAAACCAACACTTTTTCACCATCTCACGCGCAGTGGTTATCTCTGTTACCCGAGTTATTTAACCATTTATTTGTTCTTTAACCATGGTGACAAAAATGAGGAATCAAAGAGAAGATATGTACTAACAGTAAACTAGAAAAATCCAAACAACGTGCAACGAACGAAGAACAACACAAGAGACTAAATAACAGACTTGGCTTTTTCGTGAGATAATTGCTTTGTCGATGCCGGAAACCAAGTTCGACGGCATTAGTGTCTGAGACCAAGACAGGACCAGAGAACTAGAACCGAGAGTGCTTCCCTGACAATGTTCTAGCAGTAAAATTTTCACCTCGTGCTTTAATATTAACACGACGGCGACCGTTTCACGATTCACCAGATTCACTTCACTAATCCAACGATTTTTCCAACCGCAATCCGAGAATTGATTAGCAGCATGAATCTTTACGAATGACCCAGATGTGGAAACCTTCTCGTCTAGGTCGCCGCTCTCCGTTGATTAATGCACCATTAATTTCGCTCGGATTCGTCTAATTTTATTCTCCCTACCCCTGGAACTTTATCTCGGCTAGTCTCGACTTTTTTTTGGCTGCCGACAGGGGCGGTGGGAATTCCGACCAGCCTCATTTGTACGTACGAGGCACTTAAACACGTTCGCAGTCAAAACACGAAACTGCGATGCTCACAGCCGGACGCCTATTCTCGCTCCACCAGCGGCGAGAGAACGTGCAGCAAGACGGTTTCATTGACGATATCTCTGAAAGAAATCTTTCAACGGGCCTTTCACGAGATTCTAGAGAAACACTCTTGACCCGGGCGCGAGGGTGGTGCCGCGAGTACACACACCGAACGTCTCACCTCGAAGAGACGGAGTAGTCGCGCGACGCGCTGAAAACGACGCGAAAGAAAAAAAAAACAACTTGGTAAATCACGACCGACGTAGCTGCATCTAGGTTAGTGGACCATTGTTCGCCGCGGCGAATATTAAGGCTGGCCCGTCGAATGAAACGACGACGACACTGGCCAGGTCCACGTGAAAGTTCGCGGCCGCTTTAATTCAATCCGTGAGCCGTACGAAGGATGAGCTCTCTGGCTTTCGAGGCATTCTCATCGACGAAACCTCGTGACCGTTGCCTCGAAGGGAGGAAAAGAATCCCGGGAAATGAGCCTAGGGAATTCGTTCAAAAGGGAAGAAGACGAGCGACTCGGAATTTTCACGGTGCAATCTTCGCAGTGTGGAGAAGAAATACACGCTGTTCCGGGTACAGTGACACTTAGAATTTCATTAGTCATTTCGCGATCGCGCTTTTCAGATTTCAGATTTGTCTGTAAAGAAAGTTGGTAGTACAGGGGAAGGGACGAAAAGTTTGTCCGTGGCTGTCGTAGATGAATTCTACATCTTCGATTTGAAATTTATCGAAATTGATCTTCATTTTGAAATTTAAGGTCAAAAGAAAAAACAGTTCTTTTCCTTTTTTTTTGCATTGTATTCTATTGATCACGAAGATGAAACTTTTTTTCCAAAGAACCTAATAGTTTTCTTCATTTAATACTGCCGACGTGTGAGTTCCAACAGCGACTTTATTCCTTCGGTTCTGGACGCGTGGATATTTATATTTCGAATAATGTTCATCAGTTGAACAGTTAGTTCTATTCATTATTTAGACTCATACTGACGCTACAACTATGTTAAATCAAATGTTAGTGAAACCTAATTTAGAACCATAAAGTCGCTGTTAGAGCGCAGTGTTAACTTTTTTGCCATTTTCCAAGAGAACTATTACTATTATTCCTTGGAAAAATTTTACCTTCGTGACGAGAAGAATACAATGCAAGAAAAAGCAGAGACAAACTTGTTTTTCCACCCTGTACGTAAAATTCACACTGAAGAAAAAACAGACAGAAAATTGTCGGATCTTCTGGGGATTACGAGATCTCCAGAAGGAATAAGGATGCAACCTAAAGACTAGAAACGACACACGGAAGTCAATTCAATTCTGTGCCATCGAACTGTAACGTATTACTTTTGAATAAACATCAAATTGTATAATTATATATTGCTTGCATATCGCAAGGAGAAGCTGGAACGTCGATAATTTGCGCGGCTGGAAGAATTTATCGTGGCTCTATCGATTACTTGCTTGAGTCACGCGTATTTAATTGAGAACAGACGTGCTCGGTATTCTTTCAACCCTGTGACAAAACGGTCCCGGGGATGTTTATACTCGCTCGTAAACTCTCCGTCTTATTGTCCCGAAAGTCATAAATGCTGACAATGGTGCTATAGAAACTTACGATGCGAGTGCTCGACCGGTACTGCCGTTCTCCCAGGAAACGAACAATTACTTCGAAAGTATATCTTGCATATTCTCCATAGCACACGGCCACGCCCATTATAGATTTACCAGTACGATTAATTCCACGAAACATTAATTACCTCTGTTTGCGTAGTGGGACATTGATCTCCGGTATCGCTTTACGTCAGACATACATTTTACATGTCCATTATAGCAACTGAATTTTGATGGAAATTACACGAAACACCATTACGAGACTCGACCATCGTAAAAATTTAACGTGAACCTGGAAATATCGGGTCAAGCTATAAGTTCGTTTCAGACTTGACGATGGAAGACAATACGATTCGAAATATAGCGGACGAAAGGAAGAGACTGTTGAAAGTTCCAAATATCCCGAGAAGGATTAAACACAGTAAATCCAGACGAATACTGTGCTTAGCTAGGATAAACTGAGAGAATCGATGACAATAAAACGAAACGTCAAATTCATAAATTGGAGAAACGTGCGAAAAAAAAGAATTGCGTGAATTTGGTTGAGAAATTTTATTACACCCACTGTATTTACCCATAGATAATCATCTATCTCGAATGTTTTATACTTTTTAGTATACTACAATATACTAAACTACAGCATACATACCTTAGTATACTACAAAGAAAGAAAGATTTTGAAAAATATAAAAATATAAATTAATAAAAAACCAAGAAAATTTTACAACATTATATCTTCGCTAAAACGATGGGACGAAATGGTAGAACGACAGGCTCGTTTATATTTTCATAGCACTTGCATAGGTATATCTCAAATTTTGCTACAAACGAGTATTATAAAAAGCGGAACGAGCTTGTGCAACGTAATCTAAAAAAAGGAAAAAGAAAAGAAAAAGTGTGCGAAGCACGAGACAGCAAGAAAGGATGCGAGTATTTCTCTTTCGGTGATTAACGCCGCGTTGATTAATCGCGTATCGCGTCAAAAGTTGAGCACGCGAGCTTTAATGGAGCCGAGTAATTTTAAACGGCCAACATCTAGGGTGAAAAGGTGAAAAGGTGAAAGGCTGCGCCATCGCGGGACGAGCCAGCGTCCGGAGGAACGAGATATCTTTACGATACGTTATATACATCGAGCCGATATTGCTCGAGTGATTCTTCGTTGAGAACGGAAGTTAAAAATGACCGACTGTCGGCTCTCGCCTCTAACATAAGCCCGTTGCGTGAAAGTTCGCTGGCTCAATATTTATAATGTTAATTAATGTGTGCGCACTGCCGCGAAAACTTCCGTTTTACTATCACTCGCGATAATTGCGCTCGATAATTAACGGCGGCTAGAACTTCACGATATTGAATTATTGACGTCTCGCGACTCGTAAGTGAAAATTTCAACTCGATTCCAGTTTTGAAAAGAGCGAAAACTCTTTTTTTGCGTTGTAATTCTTTCATCAACGATGTACTTTGAGAATAAATAACATGTGATACTGTATATATCAGCGTTATGAATATAAATAATATACAACACTGTGAATTATTACTACTGAATATCAAAAAATAATCAGGCGAACTGAAAATATATCTACCATCTCTTTTTGTCCCAAATTCCAAAGTCAATCATTCTGCTGTAAAAAATTTCGTTTCGTCGACTTACGTCTTCACAGGCACAGTCGGACGTAATTATATTTCAGCGTGATTTTCTTTGGTCGTGCTGTTTGAACAATGTCACACTATATAATATTTATTATTACTGAATACAAGAAGTAAGCAATCAAACTAAAAATATATGTTTTTGAAAGAAAGTTAACACTATCTACTATTTTATCCCAAGTTTTAAAGTCAGTCAATCAAAAAAAAAAAAAAAAATTCTGTTCTAAAAATTTCGCAATTCGTCGACCTACGTCTTCACAGACACAGTCGGATGTAATTGGTATATTTCAGCGTGATTTGAAGAGATAATATCACACTATATAATACTATGAGTTGTTATTACCGAATATAAAAAATAGTCAGTTGAATTAAAAATATATGTTCTTGTAAGAGAGCTAACACTATCTACTATTTTGTCCCAAAAGAAAATTCTGTTCTAAAAATTTCGCAATTCGTCGACCTACGTCTTCACAGACACAGTCGGATGTAATTGGTATATTTCAGCGTGATTTGAAGAGATAATATCACACTATATAATACTATGAGTTATTATTACCAAATATAAAAAATAGTCAGTTGAATTAAAAGAGAGCTAACAAGCACTATCTACTATTTTGTCCCAAAAGAAAATTCTATTCTAAAAATTTCGTCAACCTACGTCTTTTACAGGCACAGTCCGACGTTGACAAGTATGTTTCAGCGTAGTTTCTTTGGTCGAACAGGTAATGTCACGAGCGCAGTCGGCCGAAGAGGTTACAGCCGATTAAATTCACTTACGGCTCGCGTCCGAGCATAATGTGCGGAAGGCTCGAGCGGACGGTACGCGAGCTATTTCCGCCGCGGTGTCCACCCGAAGACATATGGCGGGGATACTGCACGGATGTTTGCACAATATTATCCAGCTATTTATCAGGATTTCGCGGGGTTGGTTCGCGCGGCCAGCTTCGTTTTAATTCGCGTTTGCCGCGCGTGGCTTACTTGCCGGCCGCGGGACACGTCGTTCCTGCGGCCACGATTTATCGCGGAAAAACGTGGCATTCTCTCTCTCTCTCACCACTCGAGGGACGTAACAATGAAAGTTGTAACGCGCCAGCAAGCCGCGGACAGGAAATTCCGAGCTGAGCATTCCCGACCGTATTGATACGAGCCTCGAGGAACCGTTAGATGCCCCTTACAGTCGGACGCGTTCTCGTCGATTCCAGCTTACACATACAAAAATGCAAGCGCGAACATACGCTGCTCGAGCAAATGCATCCGATTGATGTGATCGAGGAAGGAAAAAATCGAACGAGAAATTTTCGTGAGAAGTGATTGGGATACTTTAGAAAACTTTTATGAATATACAAGGGCTCATAACTTCCAGAATTGATACATGAACATGGATCGAAAGATTAACAGGTGACTGGCGATGCCAAGATTAGTAGAAACACATTACGTTCGAGTAAATGTTAATACTTGTAAGTACTTTTCAATATTAGCTTCTATAGTTGCCACAATGGTGTGAAGAAATTAACGCAGTATAAAACATATTTTAAATATATTTATAATTTATAGATTATGATTTATTCATTATATTTATAATATGTGTGCATTATATTAAAGTATTACAAACAAAGAAAAGGTAAATCAATACAATCTTCACAATGTGACGATTCTTTTGGTACAATCTTTTTGCTTCTGTTCTACTTAACTGTTTATTACCGAATTTTTTTATAATATCGTCTACAAAATCCTGGCTTTTCCTGCCATCTTTTTTATTTCATGGTATAGTTTTCTCTATAGGCTCGTACGCGAAGCACTCTCAATTTCATTACATTGTAAAAATAAAATATCGAAAAAAATAAGACAATAAAATAAATCCATTAAACATGGTTATACCAACTTATCTGTTGCAGATAATATTTCAACGTAATATCTATCGTATGATGAATTTATGCTGGCGTCTTGAGCCAGTGATGTAAAATCAGCATGGCATTCAACGTGTTAATGAACAACTTTTTGTTTCGATTGAGACTACGAACTTTGTCGCTTCGAGAGCTATATCATACCATATATATATATAAACACTCGATTATTTGTCTTTCTGCTCTCTACATGTATTATTATCATGTGCAATTATCTTGTCTATTGCTAGACAAGTATGTAACAATTACACATCTTCGTTGCAAAAGCTAATGCAGTGCAGTAAAAATGAATCGTACTATTCCAATCGGGAAATGGAGAAACAATTATGCAATACATATGTACGTGTACAAGAAATATTTTGTAATTCCATCTCCGCATTGTCTTATAATTCATACATATCGTACGTGTGTTCGTAAAAATTTTCTGGGATAAGAAGCACGCCTGTTGTCGGCGCACACAGCCGAGCGAGTTACGGAGAAATATTTTAGTATCGTAGCGTGGCGTGTCGGCGCGAGCGGAGAAATTGTCTTGATGACAGGGAACGTGAATTCAAGCGCGACCGATGCGCGTGTCTCTCCTCTCCTTTTCCACCGTGGTCGTAAATTGAAACAAACGGAATTTAATCTCTCGCCGTTAGACATGCTCCGATGCACCGTAGATATTTCCCAACGCGAGATTTCATTTCTTCCCACCTCCCGTTGGATCCCGATGACTCGCGCGAATAAAAAAGAAAAGAAAAACAATCACTCGCGTAATAAGCGCGCGAGGCGCGTAACGGCGGCGTCCAACGACTCGTGGAATCTATTACGCTTACGAGATAATGGAATTACGGCGAAGCTCCGAGTGAACGAGTGAACTTCGTAGGAAGAAAATGCAAGAACAGTTGGCTCGATTGGGGAAAGATAGTCTCACGCTCAGATTCGAGGGAAACTGCGTACGTAAATTAGAAAGCTTGTGTCCACACAAACAGGACACACACAGAGAAAGTTAGTTAGTTCGATGATCATTTGTTTCCGAGTGACGAAGAGGCGATAGTTTCATTTAGCGGTGTATTTACTCGAAATGTCCGTCACTCGTTTTGATACACACAGTCGTGGTTATCTCTCTTCGAGGAGATTTCATTGTTTCCACTCGCGTGCTGTTACAAACTGCGAATACTCTATTGTTGCGAGTTACGGTGTGTACGCCGCGGTTAACTTTTACCCGCCTCGTAGCATTATTCGCCGTACGACGACGCGTCATCGTACGCGCGTGCACGTCCGTATGATAAATAACACGAAAAAAGAAAACAATGTTGTTCCTTTATTACCTTCTCTGTATTCTCTTGCTGCATAAATAATTTCGTTAACTCAAAGGCAAAGATAACTCGTTTCATTAACACGTTTAGCGCGGCGTCAGTCCCTGGGGATTGACAGTGAACTTTTCGTGTTTGGTCGGTGTCTGTCCGTGGGACCAGCAGAATCAAGGTTAAAATAAAAATAATTTTCTTTTTTTTGTAATTTTGTAATTTTAATGGAGTTTATTGAAACGTTCTAAACAAAAATAAGATTTAGCTTTACACATGTTACAAAAAGTAATATTTCGTGTCTTTATAGAACCGATTGTTTTCTGAAGGTAGCCTTCTAATATGCACTTCTAATCTCATGTTTAGCCATTGCTAAACAAAAAGTGAAACAATATCGTCACAGCGATATCTAGTCTGTTTGTTTGTATTCTCTAATCCAATATACTCGTGTGATCGAGTGATAGCGCAGGAAAATCAGCTCCGCGCTTAACTTGTCAAACATTTTCGTTGGACTTCAAGAATCTTCTTTCGGCGTTTCGTACAATCGCTGAAAACTCTTTATTTTATGCAGAGGAATGCAGTTTCATCGTCGCAACTTGTGGGATTTCATCGTCGACAGATCGCTCCTGACAGACACAGTTGTGAGTCAAAGACAATCGATCGCAACGGCTATCCGGAGCCTCTTGTTTTCGCGCGTTACTTCAGAACGCGGCGTACACCGTTGACCCGAATTCATTTTTTAAGCGCTCGACAGAGTAGAACGAGTGCACGCGCTTTTCACCCCTCGGTTTTCGCAGGGAGGGAGGCTTCCCTCTCGCGACTAAAGGCCAGAACTCTACGACAACCGAGTAATCGGTGAACCGTGCGGCCGACTACATCCTAGCGCGTCACCGATCCACCTCAAAGATGAATAGGATAAAAGAGCGCGGAAAGAGAGAAAAAAAACTGATGGAGAGAGGGACGATATCACCTACGACCGAGTCAGTTCGTCAGCGATTATATTTATATTTAGATCGATTCCTCACAGCTTTCGACCCTCCGAACGCGTATTTTTTTCTTTTTCCTTTTTGAGAGGCGCTACGAACAAACACGGGCCTTGCATGAATGTTTTGAATTCGTTACAAAATCATGTTCGTACGGTTTTTTTTTTTTTTTTAAGGGAGCGAATTTAAATAATTTACAGCATTGTTCCATCTTTCGTTTCTCTTCCGTGGAAATTTTCTGCAGTTCGCTGAAACTGCCTGACAATGGTAAATTTCGATAAGACGATTAAATCGTTTGTTCTGAAATTTGGGTGATCAAATATTTTTTAAATACTGTAAAAAAATTTTTACTTTTAAATGGAACGTACAAGAACAATTCAAAATTTCTGCCTGGAGGCTTGTAATCAAATTTTCGAATTGAAGTCGAACTTTCTTTTTGTCGAATATTTTCTCGTGTAATAAAACCCACGCGATCCACCAGCATAAATTCTGCAATTCTTTTTCTATTCTCGCGCGAACGAAAACCAAATTCTTGATTAATAATCCAATTACTCCAGACAATACGTAAAGCTATTACCTAAATTCTGCATATTCATAAAGCGCCAAGCTCTTTCCTCGCACCTACGATTTCAAAAACTGTCCACCTACGAACTGCCACATTTTTTGTTTTTCCACGCACGTCGCCAGTCGTGAATCCAGTCGAATCTCCTTCAAAAGAGAACGCACCAAAAGCTAAACGCAGGATGCATTTTAACGCGAACAAGCGTCGAGTATTGAGACGTTCTCGTAGCAAGAGAGAGAGAGAGAGAGAGAGAGAGAGAGAGAAAGAGAGAGAGAGAGTGCGCTATTATTCTCCGTTGTGTCTATTTAACGCTATACAGTCGCTTCATATAGAGAGCTTTATATAGAACGCGACCCTGGTGTTATACTTGACTCTCATTCAACGTTTATCGAACATTATTCCCGCATTACAGAAATCTCAGGTCTAAAAATATCGCGTTTGTTCCTTATTCTGGACACACAACGCGTCTTTGACTCGTATCTCGGCTGCCTCGAGTCCTAAACTCCACGCAGAACTGGATCGACGTAAGGTTTCCGAAAAATGAACGATCGTGAAAGCGAAAATATAATTACGATACAAGTTTGGTTCGATTTAATCCCGAATTACGGTTGTTCAAGTCCGTTTCCATCTGGCAGCAAGTTTCCTTTTCAAAACGCTGTATTATGGTCTTACCTTTGATGTTATGTTAAATTGTAAATTTGCGCCAATCTTATCGCAACACCGGTAAGATAATAAATCGAAGGAATTTTATACATGTAACATACACGTAAATGACAATAATTATAAAAATAATTAATATATATATAAATATTATATAAAATATAAAATTATAAGAAATATAAATATAAAACAATAATTATATAATAATAATTATAAAATACTTGTCCTTCCACCGTGTGTACAACTGGATCGGTATACATATGCGAGGTGAATAGAAACTGTTAGCTAGAGAGACACGAAAATTTCACGTGGGAAGGTTAAGAGTACAGGCACGTAACTATCATTTGAAAGAAAACTAGTTTTCATCGGTGAAGTGAATCGCGATTTTATACGCACAACAGTAACTTCGAACAACAGAACTTTACTCGTTTCATGAAAATTCAATCAATTCTAGTCTCCCGAACGTAAGCTGCTGTATTAACAAACTTTATAAATTTTATCCCCTCGCTTCCTTCCTTTCTTTCCTCTTTTTTCTCTTCCCTCCCTGCTCGACTTCTTTTCCATTTTTCTCTCCTCCCTCATATTTTCCCTTTCATTTTTCCCTTTCTTTTCCGCTATCTTTCTTTCTTTCTTTCCTCCTTTCCTCCCTCACCTTTCCGTCACATTTCCTCCTTTCTCAATTTCATCTCAGAGACACGCTCAAGCAAGCTTTGTATACACACGCGCATCGATTTAATCGGCAAGTTTCACACTCGGAAAAAAGCGGCGCCCAAGGTTCACGACGGCAGCAGAGCAGAACGAATGGGAAACGAGGGTCGATCGGTTCTTCCATCGAGTCGTTGAGTTCGCCGCGAACGGAAAGCGATTAAGCTTTTTCCTACTAACGGTGACTCTGAGAGATGTGTTCTTCCAGCCTTGGTCCTACAACCTGGCCCAATAAATGTACAAACCAAAATATGTCGCTGGACAAAGATTAGTCCCGTTAAAGTAATTTTAAAATCAATCACTAGCTTACACTGCTAAAGTACGATTGGTAATTGAGAAAATTACTTTACAGGACTGATTTGGCCGAAAATGACTTATCTTCCCAGTCATGTGATGAGAGTTGGCCTTATATAAGGTCCCGCTGGACAATAGTACGCGGAGTGATAGTATGCATAGTAGTACGCGGCATGTACAACAGTAAACACTAGTAAGTAAGATGTTACGATAGCGAAGATGGTTAGTCCGGTTCAATTAGCGAGCGTATTCCTGTACCCTTGTACGAACGATTACCCTCACCGCGCATTTCCAAAGTGACTATGTATAGTCACCCGCTGTCTGACGCTTGCTGAGTATTATCGGTGACTGTGTTCACCCAATTGACACTCTGGTGACTATAGTCTACCGGCGATTTTAGTCACTCGATTGTAAAGAAAGGAGGACAATAATAAAATTCACAAAGACCTTCTAGGAACTACAAGGTCCCTAGAAAGGACAATAGTACTACCTCTGAAGACTATAAATGATACTCGCAAAAGAATATACCGAAGTCTGAATCGTCGATTTTGATGAAATTTCGATGGCATAAATATAGTTTTCAAAAAAAAAAAAAAATATTTGACCCGTTTTTTTATTGGCAATGGTCGATGTTGAAGGGGTGAATACTGAACAAGTTCGAAACATATTTTGTCAAATATCTCGGAAATTATTGAACATACTGTTTTTCGTGTAAATTGATGAATTCAATGGTTGCTTTCGTTTAAACAATATAATTAAAAAACGCACGTCGAATTGTACAAGTATAATCGTTCTTTGTGGCGGATAATAAAATTTTGCATTTATTCTTAACTTTGGTAGGTTAAATGTCAATGTTCAGCGGAGAATATTCCGGTCCCATAGCCTCGAATCAGTACACGATACAGGCCACCGTGGAGGTTTTAGTCGGTAGGAGTTCCGTAACATGGGCTGGTGTCTTATGCAAGATTTCCTTCATGTATAAAAAAAAAAAAAAAAATGTCAACGTTAGGATCGCTCCGTACCGCGGCAGCGCGTTCACCGACAGCAGAATCACCGTAGCGAAAAGGTTAAGCGACCGCTTAAAACCACGTTGCGCTGGCAACTGATCGCGGACCATAACGAGTGACCAAATCGTATACGATAATTCGTCGCTTTCTGTTTCTTTCGAATTCGTCGATATGATATCACCGGATAGAAATTATTGAGAAGTAAATAAATTTATTATTTGCTTTGCCTGGATTGTACTCAGATGTACTTAAAACTGAGAAAATGCTGCAATTTGGGACAAAAAATTGTCAACGTGCGTGGCAAGAGGTTAAAGAACGTCACGCGCCATAATCGACGAGGGGCCAAGCGTCGAACGCTGTGGAGCGCAATTAAACGCGCGCTTAAACGCCACGTAGCGTAACGCGTGCCGATATCGCGACCAATGGGCTAGCCAAAGTCGAAACGACGTCCCGTAGTAACCTAGTCCGAAACGTTCTACAACGAATTCTCTCGTTGCCGAAATTTACGAAGCGAAACGTACAAAGATCGAGCGGGACACGCGGTCCCATGCATCGCGCGCCACATCCATTACGATGCACTACCGTGCATGCGTATTTATGTGTGTGTGTGTGTGTGTGGCTACCACCGACTCGCGGCGTACACGCGTCACATACATTTGAATAACATCGCATCGATACCGAATGTATCGGCCAAAGTCAAACTGTACGCGACGGGCAGTCAGTCCGCGTGATTTACGTTTATCCTTACTTATCGCTTCATCGCTCGTTGCTCCTCGTCTCGAAACTGACAAGCGAGCGCGTCGCTGCGCTCACTTTCCAACCCTCTCCGCTGACCGAGTTTAATTTTCGTTCGTTCGTGCGTACCTGCAAACACAATGAGAATGAACGAATTATTAGACAAGAGTCAAGAAAGTAAATAGTTGGATGGTACGCATTGAAGAAATAATTATAATTGCAAGTGCCGGCGCAAGAATGTATCTAAGTGTTGCCATCATTCAAACCAGTGGTGACGAACTGGTGGCGCTTACCCCCACTTCCCTGATCGCTAGCACTACCCTCTCCACTGCCAACTGTCACAGCCACAATACTCGCTGTTCGGCCTTACCGAACACAATAGAGGTGGGGTTCGTATCGCGAAAGACAAACTCATCGAGCCAGGGAGAGCAACTCTGTAATTTCTAGTTTCTCGACGGCAGGGATCTCCCGTGACCATATTTCATGTCCTCCGTTACCTAGTATCTTCTATTGTAGTCATACCTATCAATTCCAAGGCTCGGTGAGTTTCTTCATCGCAATGGTCCCCATCATAAACGAACTTGAAAAAGAGATGCGAAAAATAAATTCATCGAGCCAAGAATAAAACTTTCATACTCACTATTTTCTCCACGGCAGGGAATTGCCTTGACTGTACTTCATGTTTTTTTTGCTTAGTTTTTATTTCATTGTTACAGTCATGCCCGACTCTGAATTCTAAGGCTCGATAAATGTCTTTGTCGCAACTTTTTTACGACATCCAAGACATATTGCGAGGGACTTAAAATTTTTAATATTAATTAATTAATAAATATTTTTAAATTTGCAATTTAATGTTTTTTATAAACTATAATTAAAATTATTTATAAAATTAAATATAATAAATAAAAATATTAATATACTTATAAATATAAATATTAATAAATTTGCTTTTTTATTAATCTTGAAATAAATATAGTTATTATGTATATAAATTTTTTTAAAGATAATTAAATATTTTCATATTAATAATAATCTTGATAATAAATATAACAAATATAAATATAAAATAAATTTGTTAAATTTAATTATTTCATATAAAAAAATTTCACTTTGATACAAATCTTAATATTAATGGTAATGTAGAATAAATTAAAATTCATCATTTAAATATATAATTCATAAATATAAAATTAAAAATAATATATAATTTTCCAAAATTTAATTCCATTAATAAATTAATAATAAAATATAAAATAATTGAGTATAAAATAGAAAATAAAACAAATTGTTTAATATTTATTATATATATAAAAATTAATAAAATATTATTAAATGAAGTTGAACATGCAAACAATTTTTTAAAAGAAAAATTAATATTAATGTAAATTGATATAAAAATTCTATTCAAAATTAATAAAATAATTGAATTTAATCAAAAATTTGTAAAATGACAAAAAAATATAATTGGAATAAATTTTATAACTGTTGATAAAAAAAAATTTGTTGTGATGATTTTTCATAACAAGACATCCTGGATCCATTAGAAAGTGCAAACGTTACTTTTTGGAACGACCTCGTTCACATCTGGAAGTAATTAGCATACCTCTCTAATCGCATAACCATAGAATCCAGAACTATGCAAGACCAATGCACAAGGAAAATAGACAGTTGTTAATGTTTTTTGGCAATCGCGCAGCGCGCACAGAAGTTGCGGAGCAAACCAATCGGCGTACGACAATCTACATTTCTCAATCATCCAATACAAAGTTTGTCAGATTGTCAACATCGTACAATCAAATTGCACATCTGACGAGTGTATTAGATATCATACCAATCCAATCCCAAAACAACTCTCCCTTGAACCAGCTGACTTTCGTTAACGTTGAAAGACAGCCACCGATACACACCGAGGTCAGATCGGCACGCAACACTCGCATTAGGTATATATGTGTACGTATGAATTGTTTTCCTTACTGCTAGCTGTTAAAGGAAGATAGAGAGAATAGTTTGTATTGTTTTCAAGATTGTCGGTCACACAATCCTCCGACGCACGATCTCTAACGTAGTTCACATATTGCAGAACTTTCAAAGTCCTAGAGTTTTTGAACACTTTACTGAACTTTCTACGATGAGTCAGAGTCCAACCGAATAATCGTGACCGGCGAAACACGGTCTGCATTGATGCAATCACGCGCGCGTGCATGTACGAACATGATCGATGACGTCTGTCTGAAGATCGATTACAAGTCATAATCGCAATTATCCGGTGGTTCACGCGGCCACGATCGTCCCGAATTGATTCCCACTGCACCGCGCAGGAAACGGCGAGCCACCGATTCAATCGGCACGCAACGCGATTCACGCGATCGCGGTAAATTAATTTTCGAGCGTTGATCTCGTTGTCGTTGAGATGCTCGATCGTGATCGATGGAATCTCCGCGTTCGCGTTTTTCACGATTATTAACACTCGGTCGAAAATCGAATTTTACAGCGGCGAACGACTTCGACCAGATCCACGAATCAGAACCCGACGTCTGATTCTGAAATATTACAATCCAAATTCAGTCTAATCTCAACTTTCCCCCTAACGTATCCCGTACATTCCCGCGATCTCTGTGTTGCAATTTACTGTTCCGCAGAGCCCGCCGGCTCCGACGTAACTCGCGAAATAAAAGTAACTTTCCGAACTAAAAGTTTCCAAAACTCGAACGCCGCTTGTAGTAGTTGTATCTAGTCTGGCGGTATCAGACAGCGTAGAATTTCGTAAAAAAAAAAAAAAGAAAAAAAAGAAACAGAAAAAGGAAAAAAAAAAAAAAGAAAAAAACGTTGACGCTCCGAAAGCGAGAAGTTCAGTCTCTGATTTTCACGCGTGAAACTCGCAACGATGCACAACGGTGCTCTCTCCAGAGCCGCGAAATTCCGCGGTGGAGTTTCGTCGGTCCCGGCGACACGATGAAATATCACACACGAAGATCGACAATACGCAAACAAGCAGATGTAACGACGCCTGATTATACACGCCTCGGTATCCTCGGTATCGTGTTTCGAGAGGCTTTATCGATGCTTATTTAAATAAAGCCGATAACAGCTGCTAATGTCCCACACGGAGTGGGACGTCGCCACGAAACGAACGACGACGAAACGCCGTGGCCTGGGCAGAGTCCCGTGCATCTCTGATTACTCATTACGCGATCGGGAGAGAGTTTACATACGTACGTATCGTCTCTCCGTTTAATCAACCGGTGTACGCGTCGCACGGTCGCGCGTCATTTTTCCTATCGGCCGGCAATCTCAGCGACGCTCTCCGCGTATCAGCCGAGCCTAGTAATTGCGATTACTTCCTCGATAGTCGGTCGAAATTAATTTTCACGCGGCCCGGCGCCGGGGGTTTATCAAACGCGCGTTTCCATCGACACGCGAGGATCCGTATACACGGTAATTAATCTTAATGCTAGGCGTGGCGAGCGCCGGTTGTATCGTTGATACGAATTGCGCCGGCTGATCGAAATCGATTTACGGACAACCGCGTCGAGAGTTCGCACGTGCATCATATGTACATATACGTGCGTCTTGTATGTGTACGTACGTACACACGTACACACGTACACACGTACACACGTGGATACGAGGGTCACGCGTGCTAATCTCTGTTATCGCGCCCGCCGATAGAGATCTCGCGGTGCCGATCAACGCTGGTTAACCACTGTCGCTCTTGCGACGGACTCTTTCCTCCTATTTCTTTTATTCGTCGGTTTTGTACGGAATTACGCGAGGAATAATTACAGAGTGGAGAAAATCACGTGTAAAAATGTCTCGTCGTATGTATCTTATTGTGAATTTTATCTTGACACCAGAACTACCAAAATTGGTCAATCGAAATTTTCTGACAGGTGTGAAACAACGTATCTTTCGAAATTTAAACGTAAAATATAGAAAAGTTGGGTGCAATTCATCGTATTACAAAGACTTTCCAATTTTTTTTACTTTGATGCCTCTGATGGAAATTTTATGTTTCAGTCTCGCCGGTAGTTCAAGTGTACGACCGTGAACAAATACACGTTCTTTCAATCAAACAAAATCTAACAGTCTTCAAGATTTTTGCATCCCCTTTTTCGAAAAACATACTTTTTCGAGTTGCGTCGCATGTATTCTCTAACATTCCGTATTAAGATACAAGATCGTCTGTCGCAGCCTTGTGCAATCGTGATAAGAGCAACAGTGTCTTGAAATATGGAAAACTCGGCGTGCAAACAGCAATGCAAATGAGAAAATGTCAGGATGTTCCCCACTGACAGTCGGGTGATTATTTTCACTCGGGCAACAAGAAGTATAGGAATAATATGTGGAAACGGTAGCAATAAAAAGTCCGGCTTTCGAGTGGGACGATGATCGATCGATACTTGTCTCTTTAACATGCTGCTAAAGAGACAGAATCCGGGGTACTAACCCAAGGAAACCGATAAGATCGGTTTCTTTCGTAAATGTCGGTTCACTTCTACTTCGGTGAAAGAAACCGTGTCGAGATGGCAGTCGGATAAAGAGAAACACTGTAACCAAATACTAGATCTAATTACATTTTGTAATGTACAAACGTTGTGCAAAACGGCCCAGCATTTCACGTCATTCGACATCTAATAATTATAATCTATCGACATATCATAAACGTGTGTACGCCGCTCGATTAAATCGGCTTTTCCGTTCTGCGCCAGTTCTGCAACGTGACGGAGATGAAATCGAACCGAGATCTTTTTCACTTTAAACGGCGAAACTATCAGTACTTCCATCAAAGTAACGGAATTTCAAATTTTTATTTTGATAATCACCGAACTGATAGTTCGTTGACTTTTGCCAAGAGTTTATTACACGCTTTTTACTCTCGTTCGTTCGGATACACCCAAAGAATATTTCTCAATTACTTTCACGAAAGAGTGGGCACGCACACGATCGTAAATTTCAAGTTAAATTTCAATGAATAAAATTCATAACGCCTCGCGTAACGAAACATTAATGAAATATGAGTCTCTTCATTTAATAAATAAATTTAATCATTCAACAAATAAAATATAAGTCTTATTTGTAACGTCTTGTGTAATGTAACATAAATAAAATGTAAGTGCCGTAATAAATAAAATTTATAAAATTAATCGGTCTTTGAATGATTTAATTACCTATATGTTCTCCGATAACACACGGTATATGATACACAGTAGATAAAATTAATCAGTGTTTGAATAATTTAATTACCTATTTCACCTATCACTTGTCCATTCACAGTATATTTATAACAGTATACATATTACAAGTTAGTGAAATTCTAGCGTCAAAGCAGCAAGAAGATTTTCTAGTTTATTTAATATTCCTCGAGAAATCGAGAGCCGATGCTTCCCCCGGGGATAGATCCTCTAGATTCTAGTAAACTCTCAACAATCGCGTAATGAAACGGCACGCTAAGCGAAGTCGCCCCCTCGTCGGCCGCGTAACGATCGTTCGAAAACTTTGCATAAGCTCGACGATCCGCCAGAATTGCCGTGCAGAGAAGTAGCACAGTGTAGTTATCGATCCAGCCAAGATTTAGGCTGGAAAACACGGCAACGCCACGGAAATGAAACTGTCCATTATCCCAACGGCGATTCGCCTTGATTCCTAAAATTGTATCTCGAAAGTTCAAAGACCTCGGTGCCGGAGTTATCGTGTTGAACACCCTCCCGTTCCGGTTAATAACTTCGTTTCTCGTGCTGTACACACTCGAATTTCCAGATTCTCTACGCGCGTGTGCGTGTGTGTACACAACCGACTGCAATCGATATCGCAGTTTATTTCACGGACTCGATATCCTCTTTATGCCAAGGTTTATTTTATATTAATTTGATCATTTGCGAGATACAGTGGAACACCATTCGTACCAATTCCATGCATTTGAGCCAAATTTGGCCGATCGTTACGCAAACACTTGCTGGCTGGATCCACTTGTTTGAATTTGAGCAAAAGAATTTTACTGGTAGGAGGGATATAAATTATTTATCGATACAAGTATATATGAATAATTCTATTATACTTGTTTCAATCACGTATTTTATTTCCAGATTTTATATTCATGTTTTCGACTCAGTGATTCGTTGATTTAACGATAGAACCACCATGGTGGTCAAAATGAATTTATAGTTTTTGTTAATTTATAATTCTGATTTATTTATTTTTAATTTTTAATTTATAATTTTCGTTAGACATTTTATAGATATAAAACAGTGTATTTTTCATCTTTGTGTCTTCAATGTTGGAAATTCCATGCCATAATCGTCGGCAGTTCCCAGTGTTAGATACTAAAATGCACTCTTTCGAAACTGATCGCTCGTAAAAGCAACTCCTCCAATTACACTTCACGTTTAGACCATCTTCCGACACTGAAAATAACAACCCTTCGAAATTACGAAATTTCGAACGTGACGACGACGATCTTGGAAAAGAGAGAAAGAAAAGGAAAAAATCGTCACGAGTCACCGCGACGGGTCAACAGGTTTTGTCACCCTCTTCCGAATCGACTTGTCAATGCGCTCCACATATGTATATGCATACGACGATTATTATTTCCGAGAACAGTGGCGACAGGCTATTCGTCTTCGTCGTTCGCAATGACCCCGCTGGAAGAAGCTTGGCACTGATTTTTGGACGTACGAAGCGACAGTGGCGGCCATAAACTGGGACATATCCCGGGTCGTGCAGCTTGGACAGATTCGAGATAAACTCGGAGAGAGCCGAGTCGTCTCACCGAGGGGTTATCAACGCCCTAACCCGCGGCTGGCTAACGGCCGGACGTTCAATTATTTATTTAGTCTATCTTATCGTGCGCGGCGATGCTCGCGCGAACACCGCTAACACGCTCTACACAGCTCGATTCTCTTCGTTCTCACCGCCTCGAACGTCGGCGTGTTCGTCGAACACTGCCCCGTGGCAGCGATTCAGCAATTACGTTTATATTGTCAGTCCCGCTGTATTCGGTAGAAAAATCAACCAACGATGAACGATTAAACTTTTCTGACGATCTCTAATCGCGATTAACTACCACGTTCGTACAATTTTAGTTGTTGGTCGTAAATAACGATTAAATTTTTGTTTTAGTCGTAATTTTAGTTGGAATGAACGATCAAATATCTTTGAACTCTTTGAGATTCTTCCTCTTTTTGTAATTTGAAATGACAATTATTTTCAGTTTTCTACGATGCGACGCATATAACGCGATATTTTGACGCAAGAATTTCAGAAGAAGAAATTTCTGAGGACAATCCTGGTCGTAGAACATTAGAATGAAATTGTATTCTGACATAGTATCGAAAACTTAAGAATATAAATTGCTTGTGAAAACTGTGATGAAATAATTGATACGAAACATTTTGAAATTTTCCACGTACGTGGTTATATTTCAAGATCAGTTTCGAATTTTACCAACGCAATCACGATACTCGTGTCTTGTGTAGTAATAATTGATAGAGACAACAATGTAGAACAGTGTGTAAGTAGTAAATAATCGAACACCAGCAATCCGACCGACGCTCGTTTTGTTCTAAAGTTGCATCGTTTATTTTATTTCCTCTCACCTCGTAACCCTTGTTCCCTCAAGAAATGACGAGAACTTGATTCGCCAAGTTTACCTACTGCATTTGCTCGCGTTAATTATAATTTGAAGAATTTCAAACGCTGCAAATTACACGATATACGTATATCGTTGAATCGAGTTCTCTTAAACGCATACCTACATTTAACAAACTCTCAGAAATATATATTCTCACGTGAGAAAACATTTTTAAATTACTATCTTCCTACAGTGTAGTGTAGCTTCCTACACCGTCTCTCATATGTATACAGCGATGGGAAAAAATTAAACACACGCGCAGAGTTTTAACGTGAATAATATTTTATTTGCATGTAGAATACGTAGTGTTTTGTAGGATGTTTTAGGTTTCTCAGACAAATTTTACAATTTGTTTTCGTGAAGTCAGTTTTGCATCATAATTGATTGAAATGAAAAATTCTTGACTTACTTTAAATCATTACAATTTTGTAAAAAACATCATACAACGACCCACGTGTTTGGTTTTATTTTAAAGCGTAGAGCTTCTATTCTGATAATCCTGAATTTGTCCTTTTTTCTTCCGAGACACTTTTACATCGTGTAGCAAATGAAAAAATGTTCTTTTCTCTAAAAAGAAAAATTGTAAAAATGTACGTAAAAACAGCGAAAAATTTTTATTACGACTGAATCGTGGTCTTGAAGATTAAAGTTACCTCTCTACAAAATTTACGGTTCTTTCTCGTCATTTTGTTGAACTTTGAACATCAGAGTCAAACGACGAAAATCCAAGAAATCCTAACATCTCGTCGTCTGATGCTAACGTTCAAAGTTCGATAAAATGGCAAAGGAAGAATCGTACGTCAAGGTTTAAAGAGTCATTGTAAAGAACTTCAATTTTCTAGCCACGGTGATTTCTTTCAATTTCATTTTCAGAGTTGCGTTTGAATTTTTACAATTTTCAAGAGTAACAGAAACCACCCACTCCTCGCTGCATGACCGCAAAAATATCTTTGAAAAACGATTTTCAAATGAGACCCCAAGCGGGTAGTGGATTTTCACCAAGTTTAAAGTATCGACAAATCTTTTTGTCATTACACGTTCAATCGCCGACTGTTATTTCAATTGGAATCGTTGCGTTCCACGCTCGTAACTTTCTCGCCCCCCCTCCCCCGAATCGATCTCGCGCGGCGTTTCATCCTCGATCGATATTCATCGATATTCACCGGTGTATCCATTATCCGATGGGGTGGCCGTTCGACCAGATAAACGTGGACAAGTATAGACTTCCTCTTAATAAGTACAGATTAGAGGGGCGTATTTACGTTAACCTCTGCCCCCTTCATTATGCAAAAGCAATAGCGCGTTATCGATTCGGGCGGGGGTACGATAAACTGCGTATATTGTGTTTACCGATATCCGTCGCGCTGTCGGATAAACACCGCGCGCGAGAATCGAATGCAGCGGGGACAAGCGTCATCGCGCGTATGTATTTATTCTGCCGACAGGAGAGTATACCTTTCGAGCGCGGCCAATGAGCAAAGTTTGCCCGTAAATATACATATGTACGTCTGGAGCATACGTCGAAGGGGTTTACGGCGGAGTGCCAGGCTCGACAGGCGTGCATAATCTTTCCTTCTGTCACAACGGCCTCATTGATTGTGTTCTCGCGACGCTCGCCGCTCTTCGCCAATGATCTTTTGTCACGGCTAATGTATTCCGTTTTTTAACGGCACTCGCGGGGCGTTATCTTTTCAAACGTTTCCTTGTCGTTAAAACGCGCGAGACGCTTGCCAGAATTGTCACGAGCATTGCCAACGATCGTTCCGGATAATCGATCGAGTTTCAGCGAATTTCAGCCGAGTCATCGTTTCGTCGATCAACGACGAGAAACACCTGAATCTCCGAGCTAACTAAACGCGAATTTTGGCGTTTTCCAGGTCATCGATCAACGATGAAACTCCTAAAATCTCGAGCTGCTGCGTAAATTTCTAAGAGATGAGGCTCTCCTCGAGCCCACGTGTCGTCTTCTTATCTATTTATTCCGAGAGAAATTGCTTTTCGATATCAATTTTGCTTCATTTTGAACGGACATGACACGTACTTTCGCCTTGAATTTATTTTCATTCGTACATTTATATTTTACTGGCGTTTCGAAAGTAGAATTGTATCGTAAACTGGTACACTCGCGGAATGTTGAATCCGAGTCTGATTCTTTCGACGTTACGCATGAACGGCAAAGTGACGTACACATTCGAGATATCAGAGTGTCTCTCGCGTTCTGATTTTTACGTTCGAAGCAAGTTTGCTCAGGCTTAGGTTGTTACGTTTGAACTTCTGTTTTCCAAATGACTTTTGACTGGTTCGCGAGATAATTCCCGTAAAAAGAATTCGTCTCATTATACACGGTGTTTCTTGTATTTAATATTAATGATTATACACGACAGTGAATAATTTTTTGAAAATTTTTTGCACAAAGGAAATGGTGTTGATTTAATGTTATCTAAGTTGTGGATTCGAGGAGCCACCTCGAGAGATAGATTGCTGATAAATTTTAGGATTTTAACTTGAAAAAAAAAAAAAATAAAAATTGAAATGTAAAGCTAAAATTCATTTCTCACTCTCGCGTGATTATAACTCAAGTTGTATTTCAAGAACAGTAAGTAGAGCATACAAAAGAGTTGTAAAGGAGAAAATTGATTGGTGTGAAAGGACCTGGAACGATTTTGCCTTGACACGTTCGAGACGCTGTCGCAGTGACCGACACTTATAATATTCGTTTAGCCAGTGTCGAACAATCAACTATATGAGTCTGATAAATAAATTTGATTTATATAATCTAAAAATAAAATACACGTAAAGACACTATAATTTATATGACATAAAAAATATATTTATAAAACTGTTATGAAAATGAAATTGATTGAAAAAGAATTCGTTAAACATTCACTTAAACTGTTATGAAAATGAAATTGATATCATATAAAAAAAAAAACAAACTTTAAAAACTGCAACTGTATTCGACGCAATAAATACAATGAAGAGTACTCTCTTCCGAAATGACACGTTTACTCTTTCATGGTCTGTTATCTAAACCTTGTGCCTCGAGCAACACCGAAAGAATGATAAAGAAATCTCTTCACAATCTAAACACATGCCACGTTTATACGGGATCGATACAGGATTCAATTCAGAATCAATCCTGCGTGTAAACGTAATAACAAAGTGAAGTAGAATCTCCATATGTTTATATCAATAGTTTATATTTATATTATAGTCAAATAAGGGAGTATTCTTCGCAGGTTAAACAGATCGAGATTCGGCTCCGTCTCGAACGAATGTTAACCTCTTGCGCTGGAATGACGCGCCACGCACGTCGAGAAACTTTTGTCCCCAATTGCAACATTTTCTCAGTTTTAAGTATATTTAAATGTGACCCACGCGAAACGAATGATAAGTTTATTTCCTAGTAATTTCTATCCAGTGATATCACAGCGACGAGTTCAAAAAAAAAAAAAAAAAAAAAAAAGAAGCGACGAGTTATTGTCTACGGTTCGGTCACTCGTTACGGTCCGCGAATCAGTTGCCAGCGCAAGGAGTTAATAAACGAAACAATCTTCCAACAAAAATCATTTAACGAAAACAATCATCGAAGAAACTTAAATTAAAATGAGAGGCAAGACTCGCATTTGCAATGATGCCGGGAGCGCAGCCGCGTCTTGAAGAAAATTACCAATTACTTCCTTTTCCTGTTGCGCGAAACTAAAAACCTAAACCTAAATCCAAACCAGTCAAAACGAACGTTAAGTGTATTACTTCTTGATAATTTCTATCCAGTGATATCGCATAACCTAAACCTAACCCAGTCAAAGCGAATGTTAAGTGTATTACTTTTCGATAATTTCCATCCAGTGACATCAGACGAGTTCAAAAAGAAAAAAGGAAGCGACGAATTATTGTATACGGTTCGGTCCGCGAACCAGTTGCCCAGCGCAACGTGATTAAAGATTCGTCGTTGAAGAAGCAGACGCTAACAAGGCAGAGGAGGATCTGTTACGTAAAAGCGCGAGATGGTTTTCTTTCGCGGAAAGCGAAAGCGGCGGTGACAGACCGAGAATTTCTCGCGGGAAGCGCCCGATATCTGCGCGGCGTGCAGACATTGGTGCGCGGTGGATCGCTAACGACGTCGCCCCGGCCTGCACGTCCGATAGTTCTCGAGGCTCGTTTCTCTTTCTCCCCGTGGAAGCTAACCACTTCGCTCGCCACGGGGGGTCACGGGCTTAACGATCTCGAGAACGAACCGACAACCGACGTGATACGCCCGTTTTACACCCGTTGCTCGCTCTGCCCTTATGCGCGAGAAGCGTGGGTGATCCACGCGCGCGATCCAACGCGTCACACACGCGGATCAGAGAGGAGGATTCCAGCACGATGCGGCGGCGCTTCGAGCTATGGGCGAGTTGAAATCAATTGATCGTTAATCAAGGTCGTTAAACTGCGGATTCCGCGATACTAGTCGGATACTTTGTTACTGTTCGCTACGTGCCGACATTCGTCCACTTCTCGATTCGATTCCACTCTGGTTTCGAAAGAATTCCTTGTTTTTGCTTTTTTTGGAGGGGGGAACTAAAAGCACTGAAAATAATATTATAATAATAACGCGACCTCGCGCACGCTCCGAAGCAAATTATCTCTTGCAAAGTAACTGCACGACTAAAAATTCCGTTGACCAGGCTTCGAGAGTCGCAAGGTAGTCGGGTTAAAGCGACGAAAATGAGAGGAAAAGGATGGTTCGAACGATAAACCGAATAAAACCGCGTTACACAACACTCTCGCTATATTTCCAAGCGAGGATCTGAAGGCTCCCAAAATGTAGTACAATGTAGCGCGAAACAGAAACTATTGGGTGTACCCATAAGTAATCATACAATCAGACAAACATATTTTTGAAACAGACTTGCACTGCCAACAACTACAATAGCTGCATTTCAAATTGTCAGAAAAAGGGCAATTTTTAGCTAACAGAAAAACAACACTGGAACAAATGCAAAATAATTGATTACTCGCGAGTAGACCCAATAATTTCGCAATAGCACGTCCAGCAGACAAAACTATTAGGTGCACCCATAAGTAATCAATTTTTGTCACAGACAAACAGACTTGTACTGCCAACAACTACAATAGCTGCATTTCAAATTGTCAGAAAAAGGGCAATTTTTAGCTAACAGAAAAACAACACTGGAACAAATGCAAAATAATTGATTACTCGCGAGTAGACCCAATAATTTCGCAATAGCACGTCCAGCAGACAAAACTATTAGGTGCACCCATAAGTAATCAATTTTTGTCACAGACAAACAGACTTGTACTGCCAACAACTACAATAGCTGCATTTCAAATTGTCAGAAAAAGGGCAATTTTTAGCTAACAGAAAAACAACACTGGAACAAATGCAAAATAATTGATTACTCGCGAGTAGACCCAATAATTTCGCAATAGCACGTCCAGCAGACAAAACTATTAGGTGCACCCATAAGTAATCAATTTTTGTCACAGACAAACAGACTTGTACTGCCAACAACTACAATAGCTGCATTTCAAATTGTCAGAAAAAGGGCAATTTTTAGCTAACAGAAAAACAACACTGCAACAAATACAAAATAATTGATTACTCGCGAGTAGACCCAATAATTTCGCAATAGCACGTCCAGCAGACAAAACTATTAGGTGCACCCATAAGTAATCAATTTTTGTCACAGACAAACAGACTTGTACTGCCAACAACTACAATAGCTGCATTTCAAATTGTCAGAAAAAGGGCAGTTTTCAGCCAGTAGAGAAGTAACACACCAACAAATGCAAAATAATTTATTACTCGCGAGTGGACCCAATAATTTCGTAATAGCACGTCCAGCTGCAATTGTAACGATCGTGCTGTCAAGCAACATCCGTCTGATTTCCAAAGAGACACGGAACCGGACGAGTTAATGTAGACGAAACGAGACTGTTTGCAAGTGGCCCGCGGGCCAAGAACCAAAACGAGAACAAGAACGAGAGAACTCCGGGAATGAGGAAGAGCACTCGTAGCAGCGTCGCCGAGATGAAATTTCAATAAAGCTACGCTCGCTTTAACTTTGCCGTGAACTTCGTAGCTGAGAATGGCGCTGTCGCTTGCGCGCGCTCCCGTCCGCCTCGGAGCCGGTTATGAATCGCGCAGCTCCGAAACGGAAACTTCGTTCGGCGACGCCACTTTTGTCACCGGCCGGCATAATGGATTGTAAATCCGATTCCTTTAAATACACACCGCCGGCCGGAACTCCGAACGCGGAAACGACGAAAGTTTCGCGACCAATTGAATTCGGCCGAGGCGGCGCGGCGCGGTCCTTCAGTTGCTCCGATGCGTTACACTTGCCACGGACTTTCGCTTGCCTGACAATGGCGAATTCTATCAATAGGCCTTCTCGACCAAGCCTGAGTTTACCCGGCTCCCTCGTCACTTGAACGTTTGAATCAATTTTTTCAACGTGGAGGAACAATTTTTCTTTTTCCCGTTTATTTATACACTAGGACCAAAGCAAAAGGGATATTGTGCAAAACGAATAGCTGAGTTTATAATACGACAGGGGGCAAACGAACTTTCATTCGTGTAATTTTGTAAGAATTATCCAAATCAGTGAAAATACAACGTTATAAATCCGCGGAGTTGTACGCTTTGAAAAATTGTAAATCGGTCGTTTTTTCACCACTTGTCGATAGTTTCAGCGTTAGGAACCTCGTCTCGAGGTTTGTATGTAAAACCAACTAAAATAACGGAGCAAACGAGGATATAAACTTTAGGGTTACAGTCTTAGCAATTACAAAATGTCGACTTTTAGAGGCAAAAATAATTTGTAATTACTGTTCTTGACAAGCTTAATCCTCCGAGGATCGTAAAGATTGCATTGTCACAGTGTACGATCGATATCTTCAAGTTTATGGTCACATCCATCCAAGGTCAAGATTTACTGTAGAAATAAATTCTCCATTAAGGTTTTTTATGTGTGAATCAAGGAGTCGAGTTTTATAGAATTGGCCAAAGTAGTTACCCTTGACTTGTTAAAAGATTTGTTGAGTGGCAATCTTGATTTAAAGAGTGAGAACAAAAATCGGGAGAAAGGGCGCTCTCAGAGATAAAAGCAATTAATTCGTGCGTCAAGTTTTAAATAAAATGTTCTTCCTGCGATCGTCTGTGGATCGAACAGCGTAGAAAACAAACGAAGTATCTTGCAACTGCTGGATTAAATTAATCGACGAATCGTTTTGCAACGTCGATGAAGGAAAAAACGTCGGTCGGAATTATTGACGTGTCGTCGTATCGCAAATGACGAGATATTATCGGAGATACTGCAGTTATCGTGTTAATTACGAAAGAAAATCCCTCTGAAACAACAGCCGAAGGAAATGTGAAAAAAGTCGGATGTGAAAACGGTTCATTTTTGTTCTATTTCTCTTTCTCCTTCTTTTTCGTTCCTCTGTCTCGGTCGAGGACATGATTGCAGGATTTATTCAGTGGATTCGCGCGTTCCGGAGCGCGTGCTTTCACGAATACGCGTTCGGTAGTGGAAACGCGAAAACTCCCGGCAACAGTGTGCGGCGTCTTCGAGTCAAGTGGCCCTGATGCGAGGCAAGAAAGATGGCGCGGGAGAGGACGTGGAGATAAAGTACAGACGTAATAAAGGGACTTTCGTACTTTCCCCGAGCGGGAAACTTTTCGAACGCGGCGGGATCGCAATTTAAAAAGTACAAACAGACCTACGAATCCGCAATTCTCGGCTTAGAAACAATCGTAAGTGCCCCCCGAACTGTTACGTACGTGAAACTGAGTCCTGACGATACTTTCGTACGATAGAAACTAGCATCCTTCACGTTCTCAACGATATTGTTATCCAACCGCTGAATCACCTAAACTGCTTAATCGATTGCATTTTGGCTTCGAGTGTTTATTTAATTAACGTTTAATCAAACACGACGTACATGCTACAGCTGGAAGGATCGATTGGATTTTGGGTTCGAGTGTAATTCACTTAATTTGTTCAATTAACAGGAAGCTTAAGGCCGTCCTTATTTATTCAAACGCGACATACAGCTCAAAGGATCTTTCAGATTTGGAAATAGCCTCTCGTCTGGATTCCAGCTGATTCAGAAAGCAACGAAAAAAGAAAAAAAAAAAGAATAAAAAACAGAAAACGATGACGTAACGGAGCAATGGTTGGCGTATGTGTCGTGTTGTATGTTCGCCCTCGTACGAAGAAATGTGGCATCGATGGTTCGGCGAGTTTTACGACCGGTAGCGGCCGTCCGAGGCGTTAAATAAAGCTGGCTGTTTGGTTGGGAACCTGCAGACGTGGCGGCACTCGACGGCGCTCGAAGTAAAAAATTTTACGAACAACAGGGAAAATTACCTCTCGGACTTTACGCGATACGCCTTCGGACCGTGAAATGGCGTGAGGAACGCGGAACACATTCGAAAGAGAGAAGAGAAAGAGAGAAAGAGAGAAAGAGTGACAGCGATTTCATCCCCCGTGTTGCCGAAAAGCGAGCGCTTTTCTCCTTCAGGGCCACGGGAATCGAATCAAAAATTGAAAGACCGTCAACAGAGAGATTTCGCGCGTTCCAGCGTAATTTATTTACGAGTTCGAGCGGAGTTTCGGCGTCTCTCGGGTCGTTTACCACCCGGTTTGAATGGGTCAAAGAAACGGAGAGTTTGAAAAGCAGACAGGCAGACAGTCTCTCTCTCTCTCTCTCCCTCTTTCTCTTTAAGCACCGATCTAAAACGCTGCTCGTGAATGGAATATGTGAAAGTTTCCCCTGCCCTCTGTCGCGACGTGGAAAACTCGGTCTTTCGCTGGCTGGGCTGCGAGATGCGCGCACCCAGGAAGTTTCGAGCCTAGATCTCCGTGCTGGCGGCGGCAGCCACGGCATCTTGAGAGATATTGTTCAAGTTAGTGAGCTTGGCCTGGCCTCTTTCATCCTTCTTCCCTCCAACTTCACCCCGTTCAGCTACGTTCCTCCTTATTTGCTCGCTTTCTTTTTCGCCCTGCATGGCCCGCGGTTATACGCTCTTTTTCCCTCCTTCCCTCTCTTTCTCTCTCTCCCTACGAGGCGTCGCCCCTTTCACCCTCAACCCCTTCTCATTCGTACCCCGCGGCGATACGTTTTTCATCCCCCTTTAAAGAGCCGAGCCGAGTCGAGCACACGCCGACCGAATCGCGAAACCACGTTTTATTAAAACGATCGTCGTCGCGGGCCGCACGAACTCCCTCCCCTGATTCCACGCTGGCTATAACTCAAACGAGATATCTTCTTCTCCCGATATTACTTTCCGCGGTGCTTTCCAATACGTCGATCCTCGCGAATTCCTCCGGGGGAATTTATATGCGCCCACGGTGTTCCCATGCTCTCGGACAAAGAATCCGCAAACGAGACCGAGACCGTTTCACCGAGATCGGTTTCCCCTTTCCTCGCGCTCGTTTCTTTGTACGCTACCCCCGCCGCCGTTCCAACTTTCGAATCGTTCGCTGAAATAACAATAGCGAGACGTAACCACCGAGCGAAACACGAAAGCAATTCCAGTCATGTTGAATCGCGATCAATCGTAGTTCCCGTACGGCGTAACTGCGCGATGAACAGCGAAAAACACAATCGACGACAAATCACAGATCTGTAATAACAAAACGGCACGGCCGCGATACTTCTTGCGCGAGAATTCCATTCCTCGAGAAACATTCGTCCCGCCTACACGCACTCTACGTGCGAACGTTCGCCGTTCGATCGCTCTGAAACAGAGATCGAATAAATATATGGATGTATAGAATAGATGTATTTCGAGGTTTCGATATTTTACGAGTATCTGAGTTGGTAACATAAGCGCTTTCTCGTCGAGCCTATTAATATTTTTAAACACTTGCTACCGCTACTTGGTGCAAATACTGAGACTCGTTCTACTCTGGTATTGCAAGGAAGAACGTAGTATTGAATGTATTATTTTTACGTATGCAGATGAATGAGAAAAGAATGTTCGGGGGGGAAAATGTGCTCATTTTATTCTGAATTTGCCCGAATTTTCTCAAATTTGCAACGTATCATTTATATAATTATAACGTAAGTTATAACGATGATGTGATAAAATATACTTCAAAGATGGGAGAAGGCGTTCGACGCTAACTTGGGTACAGGGAATAGTTAAAACTATACTAACTAATTTGTATAATAATATATAATACCGCACGTATCTGCATCTTATTATCAGTATTTTTATCTTTCGATTTACATACGTATGTTCGCCTTTGAGTTTATTTTTGTAAAATTTATTTCATTAAATATAAACATAGTCGCCTTTAGGTTAGGACGCCTATAGGCGTATCTGTATCTTATTATCAGTATTTTTATCTTTCGATTTACATACGTATGTTCGCCTTTGAGTTTATTTTTGTAAAATTTATTTCATTAAATATAAACATAGTCGCCTTTAGGTTAGGACGCCTATAGGCGTATCTGTATCTTATTATCAGTATTTTTATCTTTCGATTTACATACGTATGTTCTCCTTTGAGCTTACTTTTGTAAAATTTGTTTCATTAAATATAAACATAGACACCTTTGGATTAGGACGCCTATAGGCGTCATTCGTTTCGACGGGGAGTGGGGGGGGGGGCAGTAGAGTAGCGGCGCGCGTATTTTTAAAACGAGTTCAACAGCAGCGACACCGATTACAAATGAAGAGAGAAGAAACTGAAATAGCAGAAAATGTAATGTAATCTCAGTTGTTAAGAATCAACGAAAGCAAACAATCGTTACAAAGATCCAGTCATGTATAAATTAAAATAAACAGTTATTGTTATAGTTTCCTGTCAAATCTCGTCAATATATTTATTTAAAGCTGAGCAGCTACAAGCCCCAACAATGGCCAAATGATACCAGTATCCGAAGCATTTAGTTTCCATAATAATAAAATAATTAGCTAAAAACACTGGTATTTTGGCGATTCGATCTCTGCTTGAAAACACGCGACCCGACGACAAGCAAGCGCGAATAACGTTGACTGAAACGACGAATCAGAGCGCAAATCTCGTGGATCTCCACGGGGAAAGAAGGAAGACGCGAAAATATCCATATTTCGCGTCTGACGGTCGTCTTCCTATTCCCCGAGTGTATATTGTCCGCGCGGAGGCAGTTGAAGGGACACGACGTTTTGCTCTCTCGAGCTTCTAGTTTATTGTTCCCAGCGAGAGACCAGTGCTGTACCTCTGTGACTTTAAAGCCGTAAGCAAAACTACGCGGCCACCCTGCTGAATTCGAACGGAATTTCATTACGAGAACCGGCGACGGTTAAACGAATTATCGTTCGTAACGTCCCGGCAACTTCGCCGCGAAATATCTAGCGACGCGACGCGGTGCAAGACACATCCTGTTGTTTGCCTCTTCCTTTCGACGCCCGAATTCAATCGACTTCCGCCGGCTGTTATCCGATTCGCGCTGAATCCCGTGCGAAAAGCTCGCGAACGCGCGGTCGACGATTTCTCATTTTTGGAAATCTTAGCGATCTCGTCTTTCCTTTCTTCTGCGCTTCTCCAATTTGATTGAGATTCATCTACTCGCAAAGAAAAAAAAGTAAAACGTTCAGAGTGTTTCAAATTTTTGAGATACGAATCTTTCTCTTCTTTTCTCCCTCTCTCTCAATTTCTAGTCTATCCGATTGAATTTTCCATTTTTCTCGTTCGTCGAAATTAACAAGCATCAATCGGAAAATACATAACGAGGTAAACAACGCTCCTCGATGCAAGACGTACTTTCACAGACGCGAAATACATTTTCGAACGTGGATTAACGCGGTTTGAAAAACGAACGAACGGACGCACGCCGCGCGAGGGGTGCCGAATCGGCGGGAGATTAATTATTGACAAACGAGCGATTGATTGATGACACGAAAGCGTGTCAACAGGAAATTTCGAAATGGTTTATTAATCGCGGGCATGGAGGGAGTTCGATTAGTTTACGAATATTAAATTAACATCGTATCTACGTGTCACGATAGAGAATACCAGCTGCTGAATTTTTCCATTTAAACAAAGATGGAACAATGGCGAAGGGAAATCATTCGACACGCGGACGTGTAAACCTGTCCGAAAGATTCACCTAAACGTGTTTACTGCTTTCGAATGGGATACCTGTATCCCTTTTACTATATAGGATATACGATGAGTTATCTTATTTTTATACCATTCTCTTTCCCTCTCTTTCTCTCGCTGTTCACGCGTGCGTGTACATTGAGCACAGTTACGCGCAAACGGCTAAATTGCCGTTCATGTTTATTGGCTATTGCCAGCAATAAATTTCCGTCCGGCAACAAACTTGAGATTCTTCCTTATTGCCTAGGTAAGATCACTATAACCTGCTGGCGGAAACGACGTACCTACTATTTTAAAGTCTCCCCGACTGAAAACGTTGTTACTTCCTCGAGGTCTTCGCACACTCGAGCGTAAAAATGATCAGCAACGAACGATCGAAGCGAGAAGGGATGTTCCTTCGAGAAACAAAGAATTAAATTAATTAAACAATCGTGCGCTTCTTTTATCCTGTTCGTTGAACTTTGCACGAACGTCCATCGTTATCGCCAAGACATCAACTGGAAATATACCGGCATACGTTGTATATTTACATCGACAAGTCTATACAATGAGAAGTGTGGGCAGCCTAATTGCAAGGCACAGATCCACTATCTCAATGAGCACTGCACGATAGTATGTTCTTCATCATTTACGTGAACACGAGTGACACACGAGCTCGAATTAAGAAATTCAAGTGTACATGCATCATCTGCTTGATAAGACTTTAGGCGTCTTATACGTATTGTATATCTGTACTTGCAGATTGGCAAAGTAGCGAGTTAGTCTGTCTTAGAGTATGGCACTGTCTTTTGCAAACAGAATAAACCGCTTCAAAGACCCCTCTGGGGGTTCCCAGACGCACGAAAACCCCCAAAGAATATTAACTGTAAGACCTGTGTTTATAAAAGTTTCGAGAGCCCCGCTAGTTCTCTAAATCTCTCAAAGTTACAAAGGTAATCTCGTCTCTGTCACTTCTTGTATGGTCTCAAAGAACGCGCAGACGTTCTCTTTCGGGAATACGTAATTCCGTATCGCGTGTCATTGCTGCATTATTAAGATTCCTCGTGGAGAGGAAGGACGCGACAGAACTCTTAAATCCTGGTAATCGTGTAATCAGAGCCGCGAAAAGTCTTTCATATCCACTGTACAGGCCAGCGCCAAATTGTGTTGTCATTTGTAGAATAGTGATGCATCCGTTCGTTTCAAACACATCAATATTGTATCAATATTGCATCAGGGGAGCAGATATTGAAAATTTTGTGCACGTTGTAACGAAGGTTCCTTTTCTCGTAAAAAGAAAATGGTAGAATTTTTACATCCTCCATTTTAGTTTTTATATGAAATAACAAACCTTTGCAGAGGAACCTTTAGCTTTCATAAATCTGTTTGACGCCATGGAAGGGGATATTTATTGCAACATTTTAAAAGAAACGTGTTTGGTATTTGTTTACATCCCAAGTATCTTTTCTGATGCATAAATACTACTATTGTAGTATATTTCACTAGTTTATTTTTTCGGCGGAGGAATTTTGTAAAGTACCCTTATGTCTAGAGAAATGTTTTTTATCGTGTGAAAGAAAATTATTAAATGTACGTATATGTTTAAAAATATTATAATTTTTGTAGTATTCATTTTGATTTTTTTAGTATAGGAATCTTCAGAACCTCTTCGTAATAATGTAACAAAGTTGCTACACTACTTTCACAAAATATCACCGGCCAGTTAACACTGGAACGATTAGTTTATAATTTCCCACAGAAATTTCATAAATTTACAACAGAGTATTTTTTCGTGACCTGATAAGTGACTTTTAGTAAAATATATCGACAGTAACTCGTGTTCGTTATTACGTTACAAATTCTTCTCTTGCTCCTTGCGTCCTAGTTTCTCTGCTGCAAATTTTACACTTGACAGTTATAATGTTAACGTCTTGCGCTGAAATGACGTGCCACGCAAGTGAAGAATTTTTTATCCCAACAATTGCAACATTTTCTTAGTTTCAAGTATATTTAAATGTAATCCAGGCAAAACAAATGATAAGTTTAAGTTCAGTGATATCATATCGAGTTCGAAAGGAAAAGAAAGCGACGAATTATTGTATACGATATATTCGGTCACTCGTTATGGTCCGCGAGCCAGTTGCCAGCGCAAGTGGTTAAGAAATTCGATTCGTTCTCCACTCCTAGCACTCTATTTCGAAAAGTTTCTATTATCTCTGGCGGTACGAAAAATCCCACACTCTCGCCACTTTCGAACGTCTGGCACATCCTACATAGTTTCGAACTTGGAAGATCTCACACCCCCCTTCGAAAATGTCCGCAGCGGGTGCACGCTCTTCGCTACGTTCAAAGATGTCGCCTGGCAACAGCTCGCATCCTCTTTCTTCTCCACGGCAGCGGAATCCTCCTCGAGAGCCATTCAGCTCGCAACGATCCATCTTTGGACATCCGAGCGCATTGTCTGCCGTCTGCTTCGATCGTGCGCCGCAGCAATTTCGTACTGTAGCGCGTCAACAAACGCGAGTACAGCGGAGGACGGTTAATTTACGGTTTCCTTCGAGTCGCGGAGACACGAGTTTCTTCGTTGGCGAAGAATCGGCGAACGAAGAATCGACAAGAGACAATTTCCTCCGAGGAGGAACAGATTCGCACGCCGGTTGTTTTAACAACGAGCTCCGAAACAACCGAATCGCGCGAATTACTCTCGCGGCGGATTGTTGAATTAAAGCTAGATCATGTAAGTATAGTATTTTATCATTCTGACTCTCAACTCGCTTGCAACAGACGAGTGTTCCGTCTCGAACACATAGATCAGGGGTGGCTACATTTTTCTATTCTACGTGCCAATTGTTTTCTCAAGTGAGCTTCGATGTGCGCCATTAAATTATTTTAATTATTTTGCGTATAAGAAGGATATTAGCAAAGGACATACTTACTTTTTAATGAGATTTATGATATATTTATTTGGCTGCTCTGTCAGTCAAAGGGTTAGAAGAGTATGTAGGTAATTTGATTAAAAAGATATTTAAAGATACACACTGTCTCGTTCACAGTTGCGCGTTAGTAAGGTGTTATTATAATAAATTCGCCATCCATGCCAGCACGTGTTAAAAATCTCGTGAAAAGTGCACCGTGTCACCTGCACCGGACATTGGCCAATAGAAGATATCTACAAACGTTGCCAAAGCGTTTAAAGTAACTTTAAACGTTCCAAGTGCCACTGAAAGCGACTCAGCAGCTGTGAAAGGTTGCGCTATTTACTTTATTCTAAGTCGAGGATGATTCTTTTTAGAAATTTCTAGCTTTTTTAAAAGTGAAACGCCGTTACTTTCAAACGTCTAGAATTATCTCTTTTGCGATGATGAATGGAATTTTTTGAAAACCAGACGTACAAATCTCCGATCGTTTAGCTCTCGACTGAAAAATCGTCGATCCGGATCACTTTGTTCATATCGAAATTGTGGATACTAAATATCGTCATAGTGAAGACTATGTTATACGAGGAAAGAAAAAAATTGAGATTGTCCGCGAATTTATGATTTTTTTGTCTACTTGCAATTGGTATAGAAAGCAATAGCCTGCATAGATGGAAAGTACAATTGTTACTCGTGGTATTATTTCTACTCAGACTGTAAATGTAATTTGTGTTTCAGCGACAAGATAAAGCAACGAAATAATTGAAATTAAACGTCTTTATCTTTGTACAAAAATACAATAAGTCTATATTTCCCCAGTCAGCCTTGAATTATTTCTTGCATTTGTGAAAAATATTCAGAGCTGGCATACGTAATTATATTTTTTTAACAAATTTTATCTTTCTCAAATTCTCCGCCATCCCGGTGGCCAAAAATTATAATTTGCCTCGTACAAAAATACTAATAAGTCCATATTTTCCACGTCGCCTTGAATTAGGTTTTTCCCATTTGTGAAAACTCTCTCTTTCAGAGTTGGCACACGTAAACATCTTTCAACGAGTTTTACCTTCCTCAAGTCTATCCCACTTGTCATAAATTATAATTTACTTTGTTATTCACCGCGTAAAACTTAAATCGCTTGAAACGTCTGATGAAATTATGGCAACTATCTCGTAAGATACCCGAGTGTCCGAATATTTCATGAGACATCCGGATGAAGGTATTAGCTCTGATGAAAAGTGACTCGGCGTCCATCTACTTCGAGGTTTAATAATTTCTTACTTCCCGTTTCAACCGACCCGTTAACTCACTAATTCGAGAATCATTACAACACCAAAGAGAGAGAGAGAGAGAGAGAGAGAGAGAGCCAACTCTGATGCGTAATATTTTAATTTTTTTCCGTCAAGTCCAACGAGTACAGACTGAAACAGACTGAGAGGTATCTATTAACCGACGAGAGAAAGGATTGAGGAGATCGCGGAACTACACGCGTTCTCTGTCGTGGCAATCGAAGCAGCGTTATTGCAGGTTGAGAAGGGGGGCAAGGGCAATGCGACACGCTGCGTTCGCGATTGTACACGAAGCGAAGCGCACGCTCGCGTCTATTCCGACGTGCGCTCGCGGCCACTTTGATACCTGCTCGGTGCCGAGCGTGCATCGACAAGATGAATAGGTTACAGCAACCGCTGCAAGGAGACAGACGCGACGTTTAAGCGATTGTATTTATGACACTTGCAGACAAACGTGCCCCAACAACAATCGCCTCGCAGCTATGCGCAGAAATTCATTTCTGCCTATTTACATCTCGAAAGTTACACGCTGAAGTTACGACGATCGTTTCGTTTCGTTTCGTTTCGGAGAACCATTAGCAAAACTCGGTATTTCTGGCGAAGAATTACCAAGTAACGAATTATTAGCATAAAATTTCCATGAGAGACATTAAAGTCAATAAAAAAAAAAGGAAAAACATAGAGAGACTTTATAATACACTTTACGAGAAATTATTTAAATCTTTAAAAGTACACTGCTATTGTGTACGTTTATAAGATGTCTATAACAAATTATAAATTTCGACCACTTTGATAGTTCTACTGTTAAACACTCGAACGACATTACTTTGTCATTTGCTAAATATTGCTAGACAATTGTTTGATGATTCATACAAGATGAAATATTGGGGTAATCCTGTTTCTAATATAGGGTGGCCATTGAAGAATTGGAATAGCTCGTATTTGTGAGCAGAAAAATGGTGGTCATTTGAGAGATGTTGTTTTTCACGTATAATACTGAAAAAATCCACTAACTATATTTCCAAATAAAATAATAAAAAGTTTAAAAAACATGTGTTTGTAAAAGTTATTTTTGTTTTATATCATTCAGTCTTTCAGTGACCACCCTGTACAAACACATGTTTCTTAAACTTTTTATCATTTTATTCGGAAATATAATATAATGGATTTTTTTCAATATTACGTATTTTTAATCTCCAAGGGATGCTCTGTAACCTGCAGAAAAAGAAAATAGGAATGATCGAAAATGAACAAGTTCTGACTATTTCAAACCCTTCAGTTTTTTCAGTTGCCACTCTATAGAAACAAAGTAATGTCACATTTTAGAGATCATTCTAAATTATATAAATATTGAGAACGAACGTATCGCGATAAAAGGCAAATAACAGAATTCTGTTTGCATTTTACAACCGCGCCGACTTGTTGGCCAACTTAATATTATCCGTGCTCGTCTCGGTGAAACGCCGTACGTGTAGATAAATGAATATAAATCCGCTTCGACGCGAAAGGTCTAACGAACAGCATTAATTACCGCATTCACGTGGATCTCCCCCTGTCACCGATGAATTGTACTTTCTGAACTTTAAGCGAACGCAATCCACGCTCCGCATAGGAGAAACGTGCGAAGTACGGGCACGAGCGCGCAAACGAAGAAGGTTCTGGTCGAAGCCAGTCAGGATTTTACCATCGCGGGATCGTGTAAATGGCGAACGTAACCGCGGGAAAGTCGGGCGTCTCTCTCTCTCTCTCTCTCTCTCTCTCTCTCTCTCGTTTCTCGTCTCCTTCGGCTAATGCCGAATCGTCCATTTCCAGCGAGACATTACTCTCCCCGTGGTGCAAGATTGCGTACAGATTGTGGGATGGGCTCGTTATACGCTCGATGCACCTTTACGGCCGCATCAATTCGAACGTGCTGGAACGACAAGGGGCGTTCGCGACCCCAATCCACGTTTATTTAACTGCTATCCACTATTTATTTAACTCTTGCGCTGGAATGACGTGCCACGCACGTCGAGAATTTTTTGGCCCAAAGTTGCAACATTTTCTCAGTTTCAAGTATATTTAGGCAAATCAAATGATAAATTTATTACTTCTCAATAATTACGGTTTGGTCACTCGTTATGGTCCGCAATCAGTTGCCAGCGCAACGTGGTCAACCCTTTGCGCTATCTTGACGTACGTCGAGAGTCTTTTGTCCCAAAGTTGGAAGGAGAAAACGCGTTGAAAAGAAATTGTATATTATAAAAATTCAGTTCAAGTTCTTTCTACAGGCAATGGCATTTCAATTGCAAAATGAAAAGATGAAAAAGATGTATATATATATATGTTGACGAAATTGAAGTGATTGAAACGAGAACAGAAAAGATGAAAACATAACCACAACTCGAATAACACGGTTACAAAACCTAATATCGTTTCAAGTTATAACGATGGCGTGGGTGGAGTCGATAGTTACCTATCTTCTTTTTCAATCGTGTGAAAATTTGCTCAAAGTCGATGTTTGAATACCACGCCAACATAAAGAAGTAAACGCGTTACGATCAATTTTTGTAAAGTATGATAACACGGATTGTCTACGGTAACATCGAGCGGAAAAGATAGTGGAGCAAGCCGACGAAAGCAGAGATTCATTAAATCACGTTGTCAATCAAGTGTTTTTTGAACTGCTTCTGGGACTTGAGAAAAATTTAGAACACTTGTCAACCATACGTCTTTACTACAATACAGTAAAGACACCAAATTCAAAGATACAGATAAAAAATAGAGGTGAAACCTCTCCTCTGAAAAAAACACGACGAGAACAAGTTGCATGCAAAAAGAGCACGAAAAGGTAAAATACTTGGTTAATCACGGTTCGTCGTACCAAAGAACAACAATGATCGAGCGTCGTGGTACTTCCACGAAAAGCTGTTAATGCCTCGACCACAGTTGGGCATTATTCGAATAAAATTTTACTCGTACAATATTTCGAATAAATTTTATTCTGATAACATTTCGAATAAATTCTTCGAATAAAATTTTACTCGAAATGTTTACTGAAATAATGTAAAGAGAAAGAGTCAGGAGTCAGAATTTTGGTTTATTCAATAAATTTGCTTTTAGTGCAATTCGTCGAAATAATCAACAACCAAATCGGTATACAGCTACATTTACTCCTCATTGAACTCCGTATAACGAATAAAGTCATGTTCGAATAATCTTTGTTCGAGTAAAGTCGTTATTCGTAAATGACGAAAAATTTTATCCCCGAATAAATTCACGAATAAATTTGACAGATTTCGTTGTTCTGACAACGACAGATTTGACAGAATCGACGTCGATTTGACGTTGTTCGAATAAAATATGCCCAACTCTGGCCTCGACTAACAATCGCGCCGCGGTTAAACTCCTCTCGCAACTCTCCTCTACCCGTGTGCCTTCCCATCCTTCTTCTTCCAGGCATCGATCAGAGGAGCAACCTGACGATAGCTCGTCGCTGAAACGTTACAGCTCAAGATACGCGTATCACGGCTTTGTAACTTTAACCTGCAAAGTGCGTGCAAATATTTACGAATCAGCGCCGGTTAATTACATGCGCCGATGCTATTGCCCTCTTTGGCCTTAATGCCAGCTTCGCAAACCCTCTCCCTTCCCCTATCCCTTGACGGCACGCTACTACCGACGATATTCAGACTAATTAGTAGCATAAATTTAATGAAGTTTACCCTGGCCGTGACTTCGCCGCCCGTTTCCAGAAATTGTTTGCGTCTAGCTGGCATTCTCTCTGATTAGAATTTGCTCGTTCAATATCCGCCTTGTTGTCGTCCTTCTCGAACACGAAAAGACGTCGTTAGAACAACCGTGAACGTCCAGTTACAGTAGGCAATAAATCCGAATTATCAGAGCAGATTGTTAGATCGTTCTTTGCCAAAACAAATTTACCTTACGTACGACGACTGCTATTTTTTCAAAATATCCGAATGCTCATGATATCGTTGGAACATTGTCGGTTATCTTGCGATTACTGTACGTTACGGTACAACCTACATATGTACGACCCTATTCATGCACTGTATAATCAAAATTGGAAGAATTAAATAAGAATTTCATTATTTTGAATAATTTTAATAAATGGACGAATATTCATGATTTTCTCCTTTTGGGGAGTACTTGTATTTATGAACAGATTTTTTTTTAGCACGCGAAAAATAAAACAAGACGAGCATCTTGAAAATACTCTCTTATATGCATTGCCAGTGTCTGTATCAAACCAGATATTGACGAACTGGTATCTAAAAAGCAAGCTCAGCGATCTCATGAAAAACTTTCACATTTTTTCAAACCCTATATATATATAATACATTTTTCGGTGATTAAAATATATTTCTTAGCAATATATTTATATTATCTTAGCAATATATTTTGCTATAAAAGTTGTTTCAATCCTCGTAAATAAAACAGGTTACGTTGAACTGATAAAAAAAATGTGGGCTAGAAGATCTAAAGTCTAAAAGATTGAGACATGGCCTACAGGTTTGAACGATGCTACGAGTATGAAACTCTACGAGAGAAAGATAACCAAAATTCCATTTGATCGACTCGTTTGCTATCTGGTTGTAACGTAACTAAGCCTCTGTAACACAGCTGGCCTAATTGCACGGTAAGTGGGATTTAATTTTTAAGCCCGCCAGACGATTACATCGTCGAGATTCGTTTCGCTCTATCAGACTTCTGAATCGGCGCTGACGAAGCACGCACCGTTGTTTTTCCCCAGCGAACCCTGAGGAACACCAACCTCGCGTCATGAGAAAACTGGAACGCGCGATCGAAAAGTACAGAGTTTATTTATTTATTCATTTTTCACAAAAGTAAAGCAATTATAAAAATTTTATATGTAACGAGGTATGAGACTGAGCGAAAAATTACAAGGAGATGCTAAGTAACGAGCGTTTAAGTGATGGAAATGAAACATCGATCAAACAACGTGCATTATTGGCGTTAATAAATGTACGATTATACAGGTTATAGAAGTCATAATATGTTCGATGTGAAACAATTCAGAATGACGTAGCGATCTGGAAGGAACAATAAGTTTAAACATTTTAATGATATTCGGACACGTTGAATATCCTATTGACAAGTCAGCTAGTTTCCTGCGACGTTCAACTGTAGTCAAATTTAATTTGGTTAGAACGTACTCGTCATTGTGAGAATATCAGAGTTGTTTTTGAGAACACGTTCATCCCTAGTTAGATCTACCCGGTTGACGATGGTTTCACGCGATTCTGCAAGAATCAAAATCGAAATGGGGCAAATTGAAACGAAGGGAAAGAACGAACAAGAAAAGAGTTCTTCACGGATGACGTAACCGAAAGGTAAAAGCGAAATACGGACGGAAGGGATACACGGTGGATGGAGCAATTTGAATGCCCCCTCCTAAAACTCATTTGGCCGCGATAACATTCTGATAGTCGTAATAGAATCATCGATGCGTATTCGACGCGATATCTGCGGCAGCACAACCGGCCGTAACCGGCCTTATTAATTACGGTAGACTGATTAGCAATTAACACATCGGGGGGCATAAAACACGGTCGTGATCTCGCTCGTTCAAAATACTCGTTCGAAATACATGTGTAAACGAGACAGAGAGAGAGAGAGAGAGAAAGGAAGGACGGATAAATCCCTAGTATTAGAAATCACATCACCGCATCGTCGAAGCCGCATAATTGCGCGGATAAATTCCCGCAGGCAACGAGCACCGCAACGCCGCAAAGCTGAGCCGATCGTAGAGTGTCTCAAAGGTAGATATAAGCCGGTCACGCGTTTCGTTCGTTCGCGATTAGCGAAAATTGCTGGGGATAATGAACGCGCGTGCAACAATGCACGGAACGGGCAATTTATCACGTCGATAGCGCGGGATAAAAAATGATTGATCGAGCCCGGCCAGCCAGAGGGCAAGATTTGCAAATTGGCTTTGGATTTTGTCCGCTTGGGAGAGAGATCAATGCGGGGATACTTAATTACGTGATTAACTACCAACTGGAAATTTCTCTCGCGATTATTACTAGGTAATTTGGGATTTTTTTGACATTTTCACGATCCTCTGCTGGATCTCGTTTGTCTCGTCCTGATTGTCTTTGATCTGGAGCAGCGGTTCCCAACACGAAAATGACGGAAAATATCAAAAAGTGGAGTTAACCATTCGCAATCCTCATGCTGAAGATGACAATACAAATTTGTCATAGAACACTCGTGTGTCATGCTAGAGCTGACAACACTAATTTACTCTAAAATACGTACGTCACGCTGCAGATGGTAACATTGAATAACTGTAAAACACTGTGTGGCATTCGAGATCCCACTCGGCAATAGTTTGCCAAGTTTTGCTTTGGTTTGTCAGTACAGTTTGTGGTTACAAGCCGTGCACGGAAAGCTCCAAGTAATTTCGAATTACAATAAGTTTATGGGTGGTGTTGATCTAGCTGATCATTATGGATCAACATAGTTCCATTAGTTCGTTCATTTTATATAAAGTTTCATGTACTAACAATGGAGTGGTACCAATAACTCATCTACGTTTTATACGTAATGTAGTATTCTCTCCTTAGTGGGACGTTTCAGACAAGGAGCAAAACAACATGGGCGACCATCAACATCAGTTTTGGAGACTCGACTTGATGGAAAACTATACACTTTGGCACCTCATCCTGAACGAAAAACCAACGATTGTATGTTTAAACAGAAAAGCTAAGGGCGAAAGAGAGACAACAGTTTATTTTTGCGAAACAAGCGTAAGACGTCCTTTCCTACACGTTGGAAATTGTTTTGAAAAGTACCACACTTTAAAAGATACTTAAAATTAAATTATAATAATAATAAATGAAATAAATATAAAACGTTGAATTCTACCGCTGTAAATTACTTTAATTCATTTCCCTAAAAATAAATACAAGTTTACATTCAATAACATTGAAAGTAAATCAAGTGTGCAAAGGGTTAAAATAAAAAAAGACACGAAAACACGAAGTTATAGAGTTTCGATTTGAAATGTCGTTAGGTTAATTTGAATCGTTCGACTATTTAGCTAACCTAAGAAAGTTAAAACGTTTTGAGGGATGGATGAGAGTTTGTGAGAGGAGGTGGTGTTCATAAATGAAAAGTCTAAAAGGAAAAACGTTGGGAACCGCTGATTCAAAAATTTTTCTTTTTAGTTCCTAGCCGTGACGCGAATAAAAACGTTGCATAAAAACGAAACGAAGCCTGTGAAAAGCGATAATCTATCTAGCTTTCGGCGCCGATGAAAGAAGAGCAAGCGAGGCTAATGCGATCTACGGAATTAAATGCTAAACACTGACGTTCCAGCACCGTGTGGAACGTAGAATACTAAATCATACTCGCGTCTCGCAGCGACGTTGAATCGTGATAAAATAACGCCCCGAGCAAACACACGCGGGCCACCTATTAATTATCACGATGCACGCCGTGAATCATCTTCGAGAGATGGAACGACGGCTCGGATGTAACACCGCTTTTCACAACCGAGGATTACTATTAGACCGCGCATTTATGTACAACTCGAGGGTGCGCAACGCACCGGTGAAGTTTCAAATTATACGAAATATTCAGAAACGAATGCTGCCACGAAAGAAACTCTCATTTAGCTTGCGTTCTTTTTTTTTTTTTTTTTTTTTTTTTTTTAAACACAAAGGCACGAATTTGAAACGAGCGTCCGCGGTGTAATTATCGCGCTGATTCACAAATTAGGTTCGCAATGTTCACTGGCTCCTACGAATAACGAATACACCGCCGAAACAAATTACAATCGCCGAACATCGCGAATTGAACTCGGTCAATCCGCGACAGCTAATATCGGGAAGAAAAGAAGCAGCTCGCGCGAGATTTCCTCTTTCAGGGGAAATTGGGTCTTAAAAATTTATCGGCCGGGAATTGGTTCGGTCGAGGGACCAGATAAAATTCAATCTGAGGATGACTGAAGTATTCCTCCGTTCCGTTCCCCGTTCGACGAATACCGACAATTTCAACGGCACCGTTCCAGGAAACATGACAAACGTTTGCATGCTTCGTCCGTCCGTTTATTCTCTGATGATTTATCGAAAATGTTCGTCAGTCTGCCGTAACGGAGAAACGCGTTGCTCTTAGATCCGCGGAGCTATGCCTGATCGATTTTTAATCAAACGCGCGCTGGCCCCGCCAATCCTTCGCAATGATTTCCTTGAAAAACGGAATCTGGCGTAATTCACGATTGCTGCAAGACGATCAGAATTCCTTAAGACGATTTTAATAACGAAAAAGTATTTCAATTTCTGAAACAGAGCACGCTATTGTCTTCGCGTTTGGTTTAAAGAAAATCATTAAAACTATATAAAATCATAAAAGATCACGAACACCATGCGCTGTAATCACGTATTATCACGTACATGTATCACATGTATCGTGTACACATAATTAAAATGTCGTAATTTCCACTGTATTAAATCTCTGTTCCAAGACGATTTTAATAACGAAGAAGTATTTCAATTTTCTGAAATAAAAGAAGATTGTCGTCTTGGCGTTTGGTTTAAAGAATCAATAAAAAATCATTAAAACTATATAAAATCATAGACAATCACGTGTATCGTGCATTATCACATATTATCACGTATACACACTAAAATGTGTCAATTTCCAACTGTATTAAATCTGATTCCAAGACATTCCTTTTCTTAAAAAAAAAGAAGAAAGAGAAAAAGAAAAATGTGTCGAGAGAAAAGTCGTTGGAATTAGTAAATGCATTCAGAAAAGAAAAAAAAATCTCCTCGATAATTTTCGCGGTAACGTGCGACAAGTCCATACGACGGAATCATTAAATTCGCATCGATTACCGCGGAAGCGTGCCCGATATTACCCGGCTCGATAAACAACGGTAATCATTGCCAAACACGAATTCGTTAATCGCCGCGTGTAGCCGCGATAAACCTCGTAACTTCAACGGTTTTCGCGCGAAATGCCCAGAAATTCCTCGAAATCCGCTCGTTCTCGCCATTTTTCCGCCCGCAAATTATGTTTGCCAGCCACATTAGAGAGCCACCGGCCGATATGCGGAGCAAACACGCGTCGCGTTTTCATCGGGCGCCGCGAGATTAAAACGACGTCGGTCGTGGCGTTGCCCGCTTACCACCAGCGCGGACACACACACACGCACACACACACACGCGACGACGACCGAAGGTGTGTGGTTACTTTAAGCTGATCTCTCGCGGCTTAACCGAGCGTCACCGGCGTCGACGCCGATGTTAAACCACATTTATGCGGTTACGCGGGGGCGTGGTCATCGAGGTTTCCTTTTTGTCCTTCTCCTTCTTCATTTCCTCCAAAATTTTTTTTTTTTTTTTTTTTTGTTTATTCATTCATCAGTCAGCAGTTTATCGATTCTGGAGGGGAGCCAGCAGGCAGACTGACTGCTAACAACCTTCTTCTTGCGTTGGCTGCCTGGCACACACCCTTATGCACACTACGTTAAAGTATTTGAACGACACATCGCGTGCGCTACGTGTGAAACGCTTTGTGTTACATTGGCCAACTTTGAAACCAATTTGTAGTGCTTGGTGTTGGATTCTACTTCAGCAGTCGCTGTATCCACGAAAATATGAACTTTTATTGAAAAGAAAGAACTTTTATTTTATTGCTAATCAACGCACAGGTGTCCCGGGGGTGATTCTACGTGTAAAAGCGTGTCGAAAAGAAACAATAAAATTTCCTCATTAAAGCCTTCGTTTCTCGAGAAAATTGAATTTGGGAAATTGAATTTTATCAATTATATACTTGAATTTGGCTAATGCCATAAATTGAACGGGCGCGAATAATCGACACGAGGATATTCTACGTGCAAAAATAAGTAAAGAACGTAGGATAAAATTTTTTCGTTTTCAGGAAAATAAACTTTGAATGTATTTCGTTGAAAACTACCTTGAGCACTTGATAAATCTTCAAACTCGGAAACAGCAATGTTTTGCATCCACGTGTTTTACGTAGAATAACTCTTTTCTATCGCGTCTGGAATTAGACAAATTCAAGTATACTAGATCAATTCGTAAGCTCAATTTTCTCGAAAACGAAGGCCTGAACGGACAAATTTTATCCCTTCTTTTCTTTATTCTTGCATGTAGAGTCATTTCCCAAAAGCTGTCTGCGACTACTCAGATACCTTAGTCTGTACGGGTATGCACATTATGCATGTGAGTTGTTAGCCACGCGATACTTTAAGGCCACCCGTACACATGTACGTGCCCATATATATATATATACACAAACGTAGTACACGAAGTGTAGGCGCTGCCTCAAAAACGAAAGCGATTTACTTTAGCACGAAGATTGCTTTTAGGTAATGTTACCCGCGAATTGCTCCCTATTCCGTTCCAGCGGCGGAACCCGCCGCCCCACGTTTGCCGTTTCCTCTCTTGTTCCGTCATCGGTTGCCACGAACGGGAAAACAGGAAACCAAAGCGAATGCGAGGATATAATACGCCACTATATCTCGCGTATCGCGAGATTGTAGCGACTTTTAAACGGGACGTCGACTCCTGCTGCGAGAAATACGCAGAACAGAATTGGAGAAGTCGACGCGTATACATTTGCGATATTTATTTGATTGTATGCCACGACTAGTGGTCATTCCCTTATAATCTGTATTTTTTGTTTCGTCCTTTCGTTTTTCATTGTTTTACGCTTTCGAGAAGATATGAGAGCCAAAAAAGAAAAAATATCGCCAAACCACCGTCGCGTCTACAAAAAAATTGAATAATATTGAAAATAAAATATGAAGCTTGATAGGAAAAAAAAAAAACAGCCTGCCGACCGTTTCTTTAGCCACCAACAGCGTCTGTAAAATGTATTTCATTGCACACCACTTGTGCGTCGTATTAAAATATTTACTCCCGATCTGCAATTTTAAAATTCATACATTCACCCTCGTCTCGTATTTCGTAACTTCTGGCTGTTGTTTCCCCGCAAATTCTATCCCGACTGAAAATTTATTTTCACCCGGGTCAGCAATTTCACTTTCTCGCTGCTTTTCATTCCCATTTCATTCGCGTGTTAAAGGCAATAGATTTCCCCGAAAACAACGCATCTCGTGCGTGCACGTTTCTCGCGCGTGTAATGCCACGTCAAACGCACGGGTTTCTACGCCACAGTGGCGGCAGAACAGAGGGGGAGAAGTAATTTGCTTCTCGAGTTAACCGAGAACGGAATTGATATAGCTCCTAATGTCGGCTATCCCCTATGTTCAGGACCATTGCGCTGGACATTCTTACTGAGACGAGTCTGTTAACAGAGTCCGGATGAATCGCGCGACGCTGCTTTTCCTCCCGTTCCCGCTTTTATCAACCCTTATCAGCCTGATAAGACAAGACGAAATCTCATTCACGACTCAGAGTCGAATTTGACTTGGAGAAACGTGGGAAAAATGTCTCTCGATGTTAGAAACAGGTTAATTTCTTGCGTGGCCGCTGAACGTTCCTAAATTACAATCTACCACTGGCATCGCGTATGCAAATGTCATTCTGCCTTGCAGTCAATTTTTAATCTCACGTTACGACCTCACGACAGTAAACGCAATCTTTGCGTTCAAATAGACACGAGACATTTTCATTTTTTGTTTTTCGTAATTTAAGATCATATCAACGTCGCTGTTTGTTCGTTCAGTCGCTAGTCACATTGCCTGCACATAGGTGGTAGTAATATTTTTCTAATCATAGAAATGACTTCATAGTTCATCGAGAATTTAGCGTGCTTGGAAAATGCTACTTGGTATTAATCTTGGTATGGCGTTAAAGTCGTTGATTCGATTGGCTGTCTGTGATATTTAATTGTATTTAATTGAACTGTACTTGTTTCATTGTATTTGGAATACCGAAGAATGACGTGATTAATGGACTATTCGCTGCTGCGTGACAGTTCTGACACATGTCATCGTTGCTTGCTGAATTTCTGCTGAACTTGCAAGATTCGTAGATCGCTGTAAGGTCGTAGAAAATTGCTAATAGATTTTGTAAAGTGAGCTTGCTTCGTACTTTTTTCGTATTAACGCCCGAGACTGTTTTCACAATGATTCTACGTGCTTGCTGATATCCAAAGATATAGTGTTAAATATCCAGAAGTGGGTTGTCAGGTGATTGCTAATTTCGCTTCAACGTCGGCCATCACGTTCTCGTATCTAATACAGAAAAAAAAAAAAAAAAAATCGAAACCTCTCGCTCTCGTCCAAACAGCTCCGAGCAGCGAGATCAAGCGAGTTACCAAGAGTGTCAAATATTCGACGTTCAACGAGCGAAGAAACGGCTTTCGAAAGAAAAGCACGTTCGTAACCGTGTACGCGTGGATTGATTAGTTTTAATCTCACGTATAAATGAAAAGAGAGGGGATGCGGATTTTTATAGAATTGCGGGCGCGGCTTGCATTCGAAAACTCGGGCGGAAACAAATCCGGCGCAACAAAATGGTAGCCGGAATCATTGTTCACGGTGGTGTGTTCTCTGTTTCCGATCGGGCGAAGGTGAGAGGCCGACGGACATAAATGCGTGGGAAAAAAAAAAAAAATGAAAACAGGTCGCCGCCCGGTTATCCGCGCGAATATCCCCGGTGCACCTCTAAAGGGTGCTCGTCGTTGCACGGCCGGATTTTCACGTACGCGTATTCAATTTTCGCGCAGCTTGTTTTTCTTTCTAATAAATTGATTGGCGGAACACCGGGAGCGGAAGCGCGAATCAAGCACGCCAGTGTTTCCACGCGCCAAGTGCGTATACAACCGCAATTCATTGCTGGTTTGCCGGGCCAATGGCAATGGTTGATCCCCCTGCTATTGATATTTCCCCCGATAAAAATCGAGACAAGTGTATCGCGCGGACCTGGGAAAACACCGCGGTGCCCGCGCACGAATTTAAAGGCAACACGACAATACGAAAATGTTACGGTACAAATGTCTCGTGTCCCTTTTGTGCCGGTCCAAGGCCGAAGCGGCGGGAATCTCGTTTGAAAAACTGTCGACCGAAATGCATAATACCAGTGGGCGAGTATTTCCTTGCATTCAACAGGCCGCCGCCTGTTCCACAGCGGGGTTAAAGATATTCCGCTCGTGATCTTCTTAAGAGATTTAATTGGGAACGCAATTCGCGGTCGGACATGAAATTTGATACAGGTACACACGCCCAACGTTATACGTAGTATTCTTCGACAAAAGGGACGACACAGCTTGGAAGCTCGCGGGAAATTTAATTACACGCCAGCTCCATTTACTGAAGCTCCACTCACTTATTGAAACTCTGACAACTATCGGAAACAAGGATATCGCAGAGCGGCGAGACAAGCAAGTTTCTTCAGATCTCTTTTTCGTGCGATAAATTTTTGTGTTGATAAAAATGTAATGGCTATCGATGTTATAACTAGTGTATATTGTCTCCGAGTGATGTCCCTATTTTAACCGTGTATATAACGAGCGCTACTTCCGTAGAATTTAGATCAACATCTATGTTCACTAAATCGTTCCGCCGAAAGGTGCGTTTCCGATAAACTAGCAACGCCCACTTTATTACACTCATAAACAATGGAAAATTAAAAAATTGTTAATACATTAATTATTATCATGGAGACGTTTAGATATATATATATATAGTAACCATAAGAGAAATTATTCATTCGTTATTTGCTATTCATTTTTAGTGAATATATATTTTATTGCATTGATAATATTTTTACATAAATCATTAAAATTAAATATGGAGTTATTTAAATTTGTAGTACTGTGATTAAAATTAATTATCATCATAGTACCTACACGTAGCTTTGACTCTCTTTTGTTTTTTACTCGATTGTTCGCAGTGCACGAACTTCATATAATAAATTCCCTGTTCTACAATCACAACGCATAATTTTAAGAATCCTCCACCACAATTTTAACATTTTGCAATCAGGTTTACGAGAACTTAACCTCGATAAATTTACGTACGTAACTAGACAAGAAGACGGCTCGGGTACTGACGTGGTCAAACGCGAGAAGAAAAGGCGAGACGATAGGCGACAGGTGAAACGGCGGGCAAAGTTGTCAATGTGCAAACTTTCTAACTCGAAGCTTTTCACCCAGCGGCAGAATTGCACGAATCTATGGCTGGCTTTTCACCGGAGAGCGACCAGTCGCGATCGATACCTATTTACACAGGCAGTCCAACAATATTAACAAAGATTAACTTTATTATGCAACGTTGGCGGAACGGCGCGAAACCAACTCGCGCGTCGTTTCCAGCACAATGCGATAAAGCCCGACGATGATCTATAAACCTCGAAAGCACGCCGGAATAAAGCCACAGAGAGACAGAGAGAGAGAGAGAGAGAAAGAGGAACCAGGCAGTGTGTCCCGACCGCGGCACAGAAATCCCGGCTAAATGAATTGTATTGGCCGCGTTCGAATAAATGTCCATAGAGAGATAGGAGAGCAGCGTTGGAGCATCGAGAGCGCGAGAGCTAGTAGGAAATGCCGGCAAGGTGCGATTGCAAAAGTCGCCAGAGAGTTGCCATAGGTACCCCGGTTTCAGCCATTCAGCTCGTGCGGACGCGCGTCGATGGAAACTGGCGCTCGAGCCGCGGATTTCATGCTTTCTGAACCTAGTCAGACCGTCTGACAGACCCTCCCTTTGCTACAACCTCTGATATAACTCGGTGAGCTCGCGATACGCCGCGACGGCTACGTGATCGCCGGAAAATTAAACTGGTCACTGGCTGGCACTTCATGCGTTATAATTGTCCGGCCGTGCGTCCGCTCTCTCTTTAACGTCCCGCGCGGAAATCGAGAGGCGTGAAAAAAAAAAAAAAAAAAAAAGGAAAATCGCATGTCGCGCGTGTTACGCGTCCCGTCAACTGTTCGCTCATCTGTGTCCGAGGTTTGGCGCTTTTTTCGTACTTTCGTTTCTTTCTTCTCTCGCCATCACGTTTGTTACCAAAAGATCGAGAACAAACTGGACTCGCGGAATAACTTGAAAAAGTTATACCCGTCCCGCGATTTAAAACACTATTTACGCGGTATTTTTTTCTTTTTTTTTTTTTTTCGCATACATTGCAGACGTTGATCGAAACGTTCAACGAGATTTTAAAAAACGTCGCAGCAAATTTATGAAAAGCTTGGCGAAAGAGTAAGTTGGAGGACAAGTCATCCGATAAAATTAACGATGAAAATGAGGTGGAACTTGTAAATATTTCAGACGACTAGAATAACAGGTTGATCGTTTCAAATTACAGTAGCGATAATGACGCATAGAATGAAATTTACTTTTGTTCTCCAAAGTGACACTATTATATTTCTTTTTTGTTAACCTGTATGAAATGAATATGTACTTCCACAACTTGTACCAGCTTTTCTTTCCAATATTTTCTTTCCTTTTTGTACTGACAATCTCCGTGTACACGATTTTCATTCGCGCAAACAGAGGGACGGGTATGTCTCGTCCTCTAATCCTCAGAAATGATCAACGTAAAGCGGAATTTGGTATTTGGCCGACCGAGACGGGCAGAACGACAATTTCATTTCACACAGCCAACAATCTCGGTATCCCGTGAACACGCGAGATTACACGTGCCTCGTCCTTTCCTCTTCTTCGCGACCACGAGTCCTCCACGACATACCATCTCGCGCTCGTTCCACTATGGAAAACAGGCACCAGGTAGTATTCCATTATCCCCAAAAGCGTCTCTCTCACCGTGCGATCAAGAACAGAAACAGTAAAGGTTCTAACGCGTCGCGCGCTCTCGCCAATTTACATCACCTCGGAGAACCTCATCGATGGTACTCGACCGTGATCCTCCTGTTGAAAACACCATCCACGGTTGGATACGCGCGCGGCTGGCGAGCGGAACGATGAAGCAACAAGTAAGTACTCGTCGCGATTTTCACCGCTCGCTGCCTACCGTCGAGAGCGTCGACGACGAATATCGGATACGCTCGTGATTTCTGTAACGATCGCGGAAAGAGGTAGTGTGGCACCTGTGCGGCCGTGCCGCGCCAATGACGTAAGACGCGGCGCGACGCGTCTCGCGAAGCCGGAATATCGAGGAGGAAGGATGAAGAGATTCATTAAGCTAGGCTAGATTACCGCTATCGCGATGCTGCACGCTTTAACATAGGCGAACACACGGTGTATTTCATTGCCCCGGTGCTCCTCCTCCGTGGCGTAAAAGCGGGGAACACGAGCCGCGCAGCGATGACATCATCGTTCGTGTTATTTCAGTTTCCAGCGAACTCACACAGTCGAGTATGCGTGTAGCACGTGGTACAGCGTGACGTTTCAGACGCAAGATAAGCCATTCGGAGCCAGCAGTATGGGAGGGAAACGCGTATCTTATTCGTAGCTCAGCCGCGCCGCTACCGCTCACACTTATCGACGCGACACCGAAAACACCGGAGAAACAAGCCGATTTCCCCTGTCCTGGCCAATTCGCGCCAAGATCAAGCAAGATAAAGGTGCAACGGGTGAATTTCGATGGAGGAGTAACGACGACGACGACGACGACGACTAGAAACCTAGTCTAACGAGTAGATGGTTTTGAAGAAGAGGCGATAATCCTTTGCCATGCTGGTTAACACATCACCAGCCAATCACGAGCATCTTGCATTTTGTTCCCTCTCATGCTACCGTTAACACACTGCGTACCGCACTCGGCGCGGTCCAACTTGCCTCCCAGGGCACGCACATTTTTGGAGCAACAGGGAAACTTTGTACAATGCATATATGCACTTGTTCAACTCACATTGATAAAATATTCTTAAATGTTACTATATATTTTTTAATCGTAATATTTATGTATTTTAGATTTTAACTATTATTTATTGTATATTTATATCAACACATTGAGGACGGTGTGCTCTGATCGAACATATAGCCTGTATTTTCTCGTATTTTTCGAATTATTTGATATACGATTGAAAGGGTTCGAGAGAATGTATAGCATTTAACAAGTGTATTATTTTATTAATAATTAAAGTTATTAATTTTTTTTCATTTTGGAGGCATTTTACTAAATATTACTATATATTTTTTATTGTAATATTTAAGAATCTATTTATTATGTATTTTTAGATTTTAACTATTATTTATTGTATATTTATATTAACACATTGAGGACGGTGTGCTCTGATCGAACATGTAGCCTGTATTTTCTCGTGTTTTTTGAATTATTTAATATATGATTGAAATAATTAAAGTTATTTTTCATATTTTATTAAATAAAATGAAAATGCCTCTAGTAACGTTTCTTGGTGTGGTGTGTTAGGAAACAATTTCCCTACTACTTGAAAAATTATATAACATTATAATATATAATTACATATTACATATAATATAATTATACATATTACATATTACATATAATATAATTATACAATTTATTCCACCTATATATAAAAAATATAAATCACTATACAATATATATATAAATTTACACAGTAATCTAATAAATAATAAAAATATAAAATCAATAGGTAAATAAATTTTAATAACTATTAATAGTATTATTATATTAAAACATATAGATATAATTATAATATATATATATATATATATATATATTAATACATTACATAATATAAATTATACGTAAAAGCGTTCCCCGTCCACAACGTTGAAACACAAGAATTCTCGCCTCCCATCTGTAACAATTGAAAACTGAAAGACGCAAATTCGCATCTCCCATCTCTCCACAATGTGTTAAGAGAGATAAATCAATAGGCGATTATACGTTAGAGCGCAACGTGGATCGTCTTAATTTTTAAAGCAAAGTTGAAACTGTAAGTAAGGATAATATAGCACATTGTCTCGCATTCCAATAAGATTCGCGGAGCAATATATATTTAAATCCTTCTGTTCGCAAGGTGAAACTTATTAGCAATCGTTAACGAGTCCACCTTTGACGATTGACTCGCGTCTCGAGACTACTAGAAGAACACGAACGTAATATCATATCTGTCAGGGCTTGAAATACCGGCGTACACGCGCGTGTACCGCGTATAATCGAGAGTTAACCGTTACATCGCCAGTTAATTAAAATTTGCGGTTTCCGATAGAAGCCGGGCCGTTTAATTATAGGAAACTAGAAATTGCGTTGAATAATTCATAACGCTACCATTTTATCTCTATAACATCGTCCGCCCGTACAACGAAAGTTCCGCGTTTTGCGAATATCATTGGTCACTGGTTAGCCACGTGACATTCAATGTACTCGCGTCTCGCGTCCGACAATTACCAGCTAAATTTCAACTAAACACACCCGTACGTAACGATCCCGCGCGATTTAAATCACGTCAAGATAACGCGCCCCGCATCTTCTATTACGGCGAGACCTCGTACAGCCTTAAGGAATTACCGTAGATTCCGCGTATAACCGACGCAACGAAATGCACTTTGCCCCGTTTGGACGCAGTTTTTCACGTATCAAACTGAAACAGTCGCGTGGAGAATCCTCTCATTCAATTCTAATAAACTGTTAACTATGAAAGTTGTTCTATCGTGCTGTTCATGATCATCCAGATGTTAGACGAACGAATAGAGGTTCAAGTTTAGGATTGGTTTACGGACCAGAAAAAGATCAGATAAAGTTGTCAGAAAACTATGGGAATTATTCCATTGTACTGTTCACGATTATCCAGAAATTAGACGAACGTATAGAGGTTGAATTTAGGTTAGGTTTGGGAATCAAAAAAAAAAAAAAAAAAAAAAAAAGAAAAAGTTGTCAAAGAACTATTAACTGCGCGAATTATTCCATTCTACTATTCACGATTGTCCAGAAATTAGACGAACAAATGGAAGTTAGGTTTGGAAATCGGAAAAAAGATCAGAGAAATTTCTAGTATAGCAGCTTTTTCCAATTCGCTGCAATTCGTTTTATCGCTAAAGCAAAGGAATCTTAAAGTTTAAAGAAAGTTAAAGAAGAAGAAGAAAAAGAAAGAAAATTACAATAGACAGAAATTTGTCGAGAAGTGAGGTGAAACGATAAAACTAATCGCGGTGGGTGTCCCGTCTCGTCGTAACTTCAGAAACGAGTAGACTTATTCCAGGGGAAAGGAATAACCGCGATCAGCGTGGATCGACCGGCCGGCATCAATAATTGGCCTTGCAATTACGCGGCACGGAGCGATTGTTTCGGCGAGCCTTGGACTCTCGCTCGGCATTTGCACAGACCGTGGTCGATTTCTCGAGAAAATCGAGCGAGATGTGGAAGCTTCGGCTGATTGACCAATTGGCCACGTTACGCCACACCACGGTCGGTCGACGACTAAACAGAAACTGGTTATGCCCGATCCCAGCTTCCTCGTGCTGCCTACTTGCTGCCTCCTATTTCTACGCGCGGCCACGCCACACACACGCCTGCCTGCGAGTAACGTGCGCCGGTGATGAAGAGAGAGAGAGAGAGAGAGAGAGAGAGTGGAGAGCATACCGCATACTGCGGGCACGTATCGGAGAACTGGTGTGTCACGGTACGTATACGATGTCTATACAATTCCAACGCTCGGCGACATGCTCTCTGGACAGAGCGTCTAATCGGCTAGCTGCACGAAGCCCGCACACCTGTTCCTTGGACGCTTGGACGGCCACATTTTGCATCCGCAATCGATCCCGGTCTCGCTGGATCTACCGGTTTGCACTGTTCAGGAAATCGAAACAAAACGCGCGGCTGGCTCGAAGGGCCATCATCGACCTCGCCCCTCCCTCCCATCCCTCCCCCCACGCTCCCCTGATAATCGACGCGAATCCCATTGACCGGCCGATCGCGCGCAACCAGATTCGTCAAAGACTTCATTAACGTTGGCTACGCTCTCGCGGAAGCTTCCCCTCGCTCGAGAATCCAGCACGTAGTCGCGATACGGCCAATTGCGACCCCAGCCATCTAATTCACCGTTGTGGCGATCGCGGGATTCGCATTGTGCGCGAGTTTTGTTTCTTTTTCCAACGGCGGTAGTCATTGGAGCCAAGCTAGCTGATGTTAAGAATCGAAGGATTGTAATTCTCGCGTGAAAAAGTTCATGCAATTTTTAAAAAGATCTTTTGTATCATTTTTATTATGTACCGTCGAAAACATGCAATGGGTCTGATCGAGACGTCTCTTGAAGCAACCTACTAACTAACTTACCTATTAACAAATAATTGTCACGTTGTGCAGCAGTAGCTCTGTTTCTTTGTTCTTCTTTCGCTTAGAGACCTAACAAGATGTATATATTCATTCCTGTATGTGTTAACCAACAAGTAGATATAATATACTTTGAATAAAACTCTCTTCCCTGCCTTAAACCACTGGAAACAACATGTACGTATACTCGGCAATACCGAACGCTTCTCTTTAAAAGTGATAACGCGTACGAAGTACGTGATCGATTACACCACATCGATAAAAATACGTCACTGAAAGCACCCGTGGCCGTAACTAAAACTTGACGCCGCGAGCAACGTCCGGGTTGCCTAAATTACAGACAGAGGATCGACGAACGAGGCAGATAGCGGCCGCGGCGGCGCAAACAAGCGAAAAGCACGAGCTTGAAAATACAGTCGAAGAGGGAAGTGGAAATCGTCGCGAAGTCGTGATTTCCATTGCACACGTCCGACCGGAAATCTTTTCCAAATTTCGGAGGGTAAATCCGGAACGACGACACTGTCAATCTGCGTAACGTCATCGCGACTCGCGAATGTCACACCTCTCGTGAATTTTTCGACAGATTCTCACCGTCAAACCTTTCGAACCGTTCGAACCCAATTGATACTCTCTCGCGTTCTGTACCAGCGACCGACGAAAATATTCGAATATTTGTAAAAACTTTTCACGAATGATACGTGCAGAAGTCTCGTTATTTATAAGAGTTTCTTCTCTGCTTTTCTGATGTTCTTGTTTAATAAAAAAAAAAAAATCAAATACTTTTTGCAATATCCAATGCAAGTATCCCCCAATTTTACCTTCTTTCTCCACGGGTACACGCGAAATTTATTGACGTTGTAGCGCGATAATTATTTCGTTGAGTATCAATCGCTGGTAAGTCCGCGTCTTTCCGTCGGACGGAGCTTTACCGTTTCGCAATGCTTCCTTTAATCCTCGCGTAGCCGACACCGGGTCATCGTTGACCCAAAACTTGATGCTATAGAGTGTGTATAAGCAATTATAATAAATATGGTACGAAATGTGCCAAATGTTTACGATTTATATGCAACGAACATGCAGTAAAACACAATAACGTTATATGTACACAGTATAAAATTTTACATTTTTTAAACAAACTCCTTTCCTCCCCATATTATAAACATTATTACACAATATCCTGTACCAAAAGTTAGATGCAAAGCTATGGATCAAAAGACTCGATGTCGGCTCGCCGCGTCGCTCACTTATATTGACCCTGTTCAAGGGTTAAAAATTCTAAAAAAACTTTCTTTAAAAATTCGTTTGTGTTAAAAAAGAAAAAGTTTCTTTAAAAATTGTAATACAGCGTTCGTCGCCTGCTGACTTTTCGTCGAAAATCGAGGGAATAATCGGGCGAAGGCGCGCCACTCGGCGGAGGGAGGTGGGAGAAAAACAGTCGACGAAACAGAGAAACAGAGTCAGCTTTGTATATCCGGGAGATCGATCGTATGCTAATTAATAGTAGCAGGAGGAAGAAGAGGAAGAAGGAGAGCTGACTGCAAGCAACAAAGCAACGACGTATCAAAGCGCCGCCATTTTTACACATACGCGGGGTTTGTAAGCGGCGGCGGCAGTACCGAAACGAGTGGTAGCTGTACGTGCGCCGCATAAATTCACCGATCTCCCGTCGGTCGTCCCATTGCCGGCTAGGGACCAACTATCCTCTCTGCACCACCGGTGGATACCGGCCGGCACGAGCACTAACTCGGCTAATCCGATGCTAATTCGATGCAGCGGACGTCTATTCCGTTTACAAAGGATTTATGCGACGATTCCCCGTGTTCGCAGGCGCACACACCACGATACACACCTAATCGCGTCTATGGTCGGTGAGTGGATTTTCTCGGGTGTCGGCAGCGCTACCAACTCGCAACGGAATCGGCGTGGCAAACGGCTGAACTTACGCCACGACGAAGACGACGACGATGCAACGACACGTAGGATCCGATATATCTGCGGGAGAGAGAGAGAGAGAGAGAGAGAGAGAGAGAGAGAGAGACTCGCACCGCCGCTGTTTTGCATTGCTAGTTGCGGCTGTCGTGCATGCGAGAATCGTCGCTAACAGCGCCGCGCGCCACCGTTCGATAATGGCTTTATTGCTCGCAAAGGATCCATCCGCGCCGTTTGTTTCCACGTCAAAATCAAGATCGTCGATACATCACCGCTCGTTTCATCGACAAATTTCTCCTTTTCACCGTGGCTACGGTTTTCACACGTGCGAATTTTGTACATCTGCGCTGTGAATGTCACCGCCGAGGGGACGGTCGAAAAGTAAGTTTCACTCGTTTCATCAACTTTCTGTGTATTAACCTCTTGCGCTGGAACGACTACGCACATGGAGAATCTTTTCTCCGAAAGTTGCAATATTTTCTCAGTTTTCAAGTATAATCCAGTCAAAACAGATAATAAATTTATTGCTTCTCAGTCATTTCTATCCAGTGATATCATACCGTATTGTATACGGTTTGGTTACTCGTTATGGTCCGCAATCAGTTGAGCCAGTGCAAAAATGTTACGATGAAACTTGGTAGGAGTTGGTAATACCTCTAACTCTGAACTCATGTGTCAGCGTGCCTGTTATTTGTTGCAGTCGTGAAACGTAAATCGTAGCGTCCAAATTGGAGATCCATGAAAAAGTATTCCCGCACTGAAATTTATCGTCAGTTGCGTGATGTTCATGCTCCGAGTAAGATAATCTCCCGTCAAGCTACTGGAAAATGTGGCATTTCGTTCGCGATATGGGCGTACGGATATTGAAAACAATTATCGAGAAAATTGGCGCGATCCACAAAGGACCTGTTGCAAAAATTTAAGTAAAAAGCTTGGCAAAACCATCCATACAGTCTGGGTCTGTAACAATGCGATTTCCACGTGTCTCGATCGATGAAAACAGAGCTTGCAAGCGAAGAAACCATCTCAACGAAGAGATAGAAAAACTAGTGCCACGATATGATAAAGGTCGACATCGGGGAAAAATAGCTGATAGATTGTATTATGTGAATTACTACACGTATAATACAACAATTAACTTGTAGTTTTATTTCATTTTAAACTAAAATTCAGTAATTTTAGTAATAATACAAATAAATTATATATATAATTGTGTAAATATTTCATCAAAATATATCTTTTCCAGACACATTATTAAATTTAGCAACGTAGTAATGATTATTTCAAATTTATATTTATTGATAATTTTGATTAATTTTTAGTATTTCTTACATAATCTATGATTAATTTATCTTTCTACTTGGTTATAGATTTTATTAACTCATTGGTTGTTTAATTTTTAATTATATTTTTATTTGCAATAATTTTGTTGTCGTTCATCATTAATATTTATAATTATTGTATCATCGTAATTCCGGAGGAAAGATCTTCAGCCAAAAGTTTACCAGCTTGCGTCGCATTGTACTGGGGAAAATAGCGAGAAGATCGAACGATCTTTGCAACAAATTTCGTCCCGTCGGCGGCGGCGGCACGCAACGACGACGAATTGAATATTTCTCGTAGCGCGAGATCCAAGATTAGAGTTTCTGGTTTCTTCTCGTCGCTGGCAGTAATATTTGAGTTAACCTTAATAGGTGGTTAACCTCGGTTAAGAGACGATAATAAGGTTAAAAGTGCAACGCAAAGGGTATGGAGCGGTGACGGTACACAAATAATATTGCAAGCTACGTGTCCAACGTTCGAGCAGCATCGTCTCGTAAAACTTCGTCAACGCGAATAAACTCGACTTGCTAAACTCATGGCTGCCAGCCACTTTATATGTTATTACGGCGAAGGCTCTCTTACAAAATATAATAAGTGTACCCGTAACTTGCGCTTTTTACGAGCCATGCCATTCGCGAGCGACACAGAAAGCCGACTCGTTTCGTTAAATTTACCACTGTCGCGTTCGCCTTCTTTCTGTCGCTTATTTACATCGTCCGATAAGATTCGCAATTGTCAGTGTTCTCAGCGTGAAATCAAACACGCAGGTGCATCGTTGCCATGATGAATTCTCGAGTTCGTTGCAACGCTGTTTAAAATGCACCGCGATATTACAGTTACGTCACAGTAGATTTTTCACATTTCGTCACACTTCGTGCCGTTGATATTTACGCGTTGAAGTTGCAAAAGCAGAGGACGCACAATTTGTCAGAAGTTTACGTTCTTAATTGTTTGAAAACGAGTTGCCATGTTGCTGCGAAAATGTATTACCTCTTCGAGAGAGAGAATGAATTATCGTCTCGAACACTCGTCGGCGAACGTCTTTATCTTTAATTTCGATGTTACGTGTGGACGTGTTGCATTAAGACGTTTGCGTTAACACAGTCGCACACGTGTTTGAAATAAATGGAGGCTCGATCAGAGAGAGCTGCTCTGCAATCAAAAAATCCGCCGACCGAGAGATTAATGATCCTTGTTCCTCGAGAGCGATATCAGTTGCAGTCGAATCGGTACAACGGTGAACCATCTCGACCGTATTTCTTTGAAGGCGATGACAATAAAAAAAGAAAGAAACTCGTCGAAACGAATGGTCGGCTCAAAGTATGGATATTGTTGGAAAAAAATCTGGTCCTGGAATAAGTAGGGGAAAGTAGAATACTTGATGTAGTTAGTTTTGTAGCAAAAAATCGGATGGAAAAAAAAATTCGCACAAGACTAAATTTCTTAATTGGACCTTGTACGATAATGATCAAACTTTTTGGAACAAAATTTGCATAATGCTAAATTTCTTAATTGGACCTTGTACGATAATGATCAAACTTTTTGGAAAAAATCTGGCTCACGGGAAGATAAAATTTTCTGGAGATAGAGGCCCCATAGAGATGGGTAAAATTACTCACTAGATATCTACTAAAAGACGTGTAAAAAATGCAATACAGTTATAAAATTTAGTCATCTCGGGCGCCTGATGCCAATCGTTGCGCGAAACAAATTTTCGAAATGGCGTTATCGAAGTTGTGTGTCAAAACATGCCGATTCACCGGTGCCGAGCTACATACATTGCAACATGCATCATGAAACCTAGGATCGACGCACGTGTGATACATTTACACATTTTAAATCTCTATCAGATTTTACACCCCGTATCAGCTTCTCACTCTAAGGCAAATAAATAATAAGACAAACGTTTGTTTAAATATCCGTAACATAACACTTTCCAATACTCGTCAGTCAGGAATTTAAAACAACTCTATTACTGCCTCGTCGAGCCACATCGTTAAGACTCTATAGATATCTTTCGAAGTTAATACCGAATATTTTATTTTACGCGTGTCACCGTGACGCATGCATCGCCGCGTGTTTAAAATATACAATCCTATAAGTGTCTCGAGAGTGTGATGAGAGATGTGAAAAAGAAAAAATGCGAGCAATAACAAGGTCGAACGGTTGAGATATCTAGACTTCGAGATCGAAAATGGTTAACCACTTGCACTGGCAACTGATTGCGGACCATAACGAGTGACCGAACCGTGTACAAAAGTTCGTCGCTTTCTTTTTGAACTCGTCGGCGTATGACATCACTGGACTGGAAATTATTCACAAGTAATAAATTTATTATTCGCTTGTGCCTATTTTGTTTGTACTCAAATATACTTGAAACCGAGAAAATATTACAATTTTGGAACAAAAAAAATTCTCGACGTGCGTGGCACGCCATTTCAACGCGATAGGTTGAGCTAACGTTTCTTCCGTGCATTTCCTCGTCAGATTCCACCCTCGTGGCCTAGACTCACCCTGCGCGCACATGGATCTGCAGCGTGGATCGTTTGTCTCGTCGCGACAATGCCCGAGGTTACGCATTCTGGTTAGGCTTGTGGCAACCGACACGATGCTGGTTGCAAGTGTCAAGATGTGGTTTTACATGATTTTCTATCCTCCCTCTATCTCTCTCTCTCTCTCTCTCTCTCTCTTTCTCTTTCTCTTTCTCCTTTATACTCTTCATCGTACTCGCATAAAATCCAGCTCTCGGTGTTCGTGGCGTACCAGCCGCGTAGGCGTGAAACGACCGATATTAATGCATTTATTCATGGGTGTAATTAAAATTAACGCGAGACAGAGAGCACGGCGCGCCGCGCCGCGATCATTATCGCGATCGGGATGAAGTATTATCGCGCGTGCCATTAGCACGTGTAACAACCGCGACCGTGAAGATGCCTGGCGCAGCATCGTAGAGCATCGAAACGAATCTGCTTGTTCCACGGTAATAGTCGCGTGCGATTTTGGATTCTTTCAAAAAAAGAGAAAGAATCAAGTCGAGTCGAAGCTTCTACGCGATTAGGGACAGATACTCGTGAAACGGCAACGATTTTATTCGGTTGTATTTTATTGGCAGCGAGATGAAAGTATAATATTTGATCGTGTATAAATTGACTTTCGCGTATCGGTGCACGCGCGATCTCTGGAATTTGCTGAGCGTGCTGCGTCTGAAACGGACCTTAGGACATCTAGGACTTTCTCTTTTTATAACTCGCTGATCGTTATAACGAACGTTACACATTCGATGTTATACGATGCGATCTGAACAGACGCCTACAGGCGAAAGCAATAATAACGACGTAAGAAGAACAAAAGAATTTCGAAAGAAGAAATTTCCGAAGACAGTTCCTTCGAGTCCACTGACACTCGTTGAAATAATTCCCATAAACTAAACTTCTTATTGATCCTTACGAAAGATCATCAAATGAAAGTGAAGGAAATTTTTCAGAAGATTGAAGTTACGTATCATTAATATTTATGTACCATATACTTGGTGATTGCTTTAAACGAAGTCACACATTGGAGAAATACAATCAAAACAATTTCATGTTAAGTACCATTCAAACAAGACAATTACTTTCAACGTCGTGTCATTTTATTTGCACTGATGCTTCGTAAATAAATTAAACGATTCAACAGACAAACGTCATTAACAATTTTCGACTAATGCGAGTTTTCGACCAATTGGTTTGTTGCACGGTTCTCGACATGATTTCAAAAACAACAGGTTTTTGAGATTCAAACGAGATACACGATGGACGCAGTTTCTTTCGTTTTTCCTCTCGATCTGCGATTCTGCACCTGTGACGTAATATTTCGTCGAGTCGACGAGTGTAGCGATCGAGTTTAGTTCGAATGAAGGGTGAAACGGGATGCTCGGTTGGTTCCTAATTATGAGCGAAACCAAGATTGCCACGAACTGGCCAGAAAAGAAGAAAAGTTGCATGTAGAAGATCCCTCGCCAGTATGGTGGAAACTTTTCGGTTATCTCTTCCTTTACTCGCGCCTCGTTCTCTCCCGGAACTGACTCGCCGCCGCTCGAAGATTGGACTTGTCACGGAACTTTTAATGAAAGTTTCGCCTAACCCTCGCTGTCAAATCTTACCGGCTAATTCACGATATAGTTTCGCGTTTATCTAGTTGCCGGAAACCACGGGAAAGTCCCGCTTTTCCGCGCGACAACCTTCGGAGAATTATTAATTTCCCAAAAGTTCTTTACGACGTTGTCACATCATTATTTACACCTCTGCGCGTTGCAGTCAATGCTGTGCCGCGACAAGTGTGTGTTACTGTACAACTGTATCGAGAATTTGCTCGAAAAATTATTCTGCGCAGTTTAATCGACGAACATTCTGATCTCTTCCTTTTGCTTTCCTCGAGCCGAAACTGCGTTACGCGATCAACCCTTTGCACTTCTAGAATAACATTGTACTTGAATCTATTAGCTGACAACTTGGATTTCCTTTCTTTATAATAACTGATAATTATTATACACGTGGACGTTATGATATAATGTAACAGTGTGATAATTAAACAGGTGCCCCGAGTAGAAGCTAAATACGATAACGAAGTAAAAATTATAATTCCTGATAATAGAGGGATTCATTGAGATAATTATCACGAAAGTTTATAAAACTTTGATGACAATTGAGATTTGAAGTATGTATGCTTGTTCCAGCAAACCTGCGATACACACTGATAACTGTTTCAAACACCAATTATTTTAACACGAACATGGACATCTCAGAAAAATTTCGTAAACCATTTGAACATAATTATAATTATTTTATTCGATACTTCACTTCCTGGTAGATGATACTAACAAAAAAAAAAAAAGATTTCCCAGTTCTTGCTGATTATTTTCTCAATTGTTGCTTTTACCATTGTGTCGTGCAAAATCGAGGCAACGAGGAACAAATTTTTACGTCGCGTATCAAAATCACACTTTGATTAATCGACATTCGCAATCAACATTAATCTCGCCTGTTTTCTGTGATTCCTCATCGCGTTACCGGTGCATCGTTAGCTCCGGCTACCTGAACCGAAATTCGAGAGAATGGAACCTCTGATTTTCCAACGACGCGTTCTTCATTTACATATAACATATTCGTTATCAAACTAGCCTCGATTGTCCCGCTTCGCGCCGCGACCTCTCATTCAAATTAAAATGGCAACATGTCCCGAATACCAAAAAAAAAAAAAAAAAAAAAAAAAAAAGGGAACTAATTTCGCGGTAATCGCGATCGATTGAACGGTAATTTTTCTCTCATTATCCCCGGCGCCCTTCGAACTTTACCCTTTAAACATAAACGGGACGGCGCGAGTTGCTCGTGTTTTACGTTTTCACTTGGCCGTGACAATTAACGCGGCGACAAAGGCCGCGAGCACGCCAGTTTTCTGAGGTAAACGAACGATAACAAAGGTCGAAACTCGTCGCCCGGTTTTCGCGAGATAGAAACACGCGCGCAGTCGAACGCAAACACACATCACCGAGAGGGGACAAAGGTCGGTCGAAAAATTACAACGGGGCTCGCCGGGAGCGAGCGAGCAACGCAATTTCTGCGTATTTTCGTTGCTTCCACGCGCCAATTTTCTTTCGACTGGCAAATGTTTGACGACGTTTCGCGCGTGGAAGAAACGACAGCATCGTCGGTTTCGCGCTTGTTTGACGTCGAGCTCGTTTGAACAGCTCCACTCCTTCTCGTGCCCGTGTCGCGTGAATAGTTGCGTACGCCTGTTGAAATTCTAATTACGCAGGATTCGTTTCTATTCCGAAGATCTGTCGATTTTTAAATTTATTTTTGGGAATTCCTGAAATTCCAAATCGCAACTAGTACCTCTAGCAAACGATTTTCGATCAGACGTGTACAATTCGAAGCCAAACATCACTTCTTGCTAAAATAGATCCGTAATTTTTTAAATTAGTTTTCCAAAGGTTATTGAAAATAATAAAATATAATGAACAAGGATATAATTGAAAAATATAATAAATAAGAAAACTAGTTTTATAACAACTATATATATAACTATATTATATATTATATATAACAACAAATATGTCGAAAAGTGTTTCTTGAAGGATGAATATATTCTTAACCCTTTGCATTCGACTGTCCCCTGCTGGGGACATTATGCTTAAATTCAGCCAACAGCTAAAATTATAAAATGTTGCACAATTGCTGATAATTACAATAAATGTAAGTATGGTGTAATATAACATAGGTACTAATATACTATACTATACTAATATATCAATATACTATGCTGCAATATAATACACTAATATACTATATAATAATAATATAACGTAATGTTACGACGTAAGAGGAAAATTTCAAAAGAAGAAATTCTTGAGGATAGAGAGACAGCCGTGAGTCAGTTGATACTTATCATCATCGAATTATTATTCGAGCAATTCGGTATCATTCACATAAACTAAACTTTTCATTACTTCCTACAAAAGTTTATAAAATGGCGGAGGAAATTTTTCAGAAAATTGAAATCACACATCACCAACCTGTACATATAACATACACTACACTTGGTTTAAATAAAGTCACACGCCAGAGAAATATAATAATCGACAGAGTCTCAATGCTAAATACGAATATTTCCAGTGCTACGTCATTTTACTCAAAACTCATCACTCGGTATTTTGTGAATAAATTGCCGATAGATCAAACGAGAAAAATGTTTTTAAGAGAAGTGTCGCAACAAAGTTCCCCGTTCGGTATCAAGACTCTCACGTTTCTGATCGTTTCGAGAAACCGAACGCGTGCAGGTGCAATTCGCGACGATTCGGTAACGAGGGACCGAGCAGAGTCGAACATCGCGTATAAACGGCGTAGCGGTCGAACGAAGGAGCGCAAGGCGGCACGACGAGATAAATCTGCGACCGCGGATGAACGCGTGCAAACGACTTTGCACACAAAAGGCTGTTGGTCGCGGCGCTTCGAAAGAAATACGGCCCATTGTGTGATCGACGTTAAACAGTCGAGGGATTCAAGGGGAAAAGAAAAGCGTTGGCTCGAGCGCGAGAAAGTGGAAATGTGTAAATAGCTGTTGAAAACGGACCGACATCGTTCGCGTTCTATCAGTATCCGACCGTCTTCTTGCGCGCCGCATGACGAGACAAGAGGAACAACGAGAACAGTCATAATTGCACGAGCTGACTTTTCTCAACGGTCAGCCGCGTAGGCCTTCGTCGAGTGGCAAACGCGTAACTCGCTAGGAAAAAAACGGCAATTAAGGCCGTGCTCCTTGAATGCTTTTAAGCCTGCCAGCTTCCAACTTGCTTGCCTGCCCGAGAATCGAGAAGAAATTTTCTTACTCGGTTAGCGTAACTCGTCTTGCGCGCGAGCACCGTTTTCTTTTTTTGCTGTTGACAGGAAGAATGGAACCGAGAACAATTCCGGCTCGATAATCGAATTCGAACCACGCGGGGCTTGTTCGCGAATAAAATGTCTTCCACTTTGATCTTCGTTCCTTTCTCGTGTCTCGATCCATGGAATTGACGTTCGCGGTTTTAATCGTCGTCGAACCGCAGAGAGCGCTCGCACGCAAATAGAAAAATGAAACTAGAAAAGGCGATTAACCTCTGATACTTCATATGTCTTTGCCGATCTCGGTCAACCTCGACCAATACCGCGAGTTCGATCATTCTCTCTCTTACACTCTAAGCGTCGATACCATCAAACCATCAAACTGTCAAACTGATCGCAATAGGTACGTATACAGGGTGGGTGATATTGCCATCTAGATTTACGTCGTTATTACTACGCGTAGCGAAGAGGTTGAATGATTTCGAGAAGGGCACATTTTGATGATGCTAGTTTTCTTGTAGGTGGAGAGGACATATGAAGGCCATTAACGTTTTTCTAAATGGAATCATATATTTTTTTATTGCAACAGTTGCACCTTGATATTCTTTACAAAAAAGTATTGACCTTTAATTAAATAATATTGATTAACTGAAAGTATTGAACTTTAATATTAAAAACCATTGAAAGTATTTATATTAAAGAATGATTAGTTTAGAAGATATTTTAATTTTAATGTTGTTGGGAAATCATGACCCCTTTGTTAATGTTATAATGACTTTATTTACAGGAAAGGTTCGATGTGACGACCATTTACATCACGACATTTTCTGAATCGATAGATTGATAATTCACTCGCATTGTGCAATGTATCTGATGTTATTTTATTACACTTGGTGATGATACGATCTCTCATATTGACCATTGTGAGTCGGAGGTTCCTAGCAACGTTAAAATTAAAATATCTCCTAGACTAATGATTTTTTAACATAAATAGGTCAATACTTTTTTTGTAAAGAATATCAGGGTGCATCAAATATATAATTCCATTTAGAAAAACATTATTGTTGTTATTGACGTGTAAGTGATAAAATGTGCCAACCCTCATTTAGGGATCATGGTTCCAGATAAATTAATAATACAAAATTAATTAATACCAGAAATGGTATTCCTTTGTAAGAAACTAATAAATAATAAATGTAAAAATATACTATTATCGTGAATTTTTTAAAGACCAGTCATTTTGAATGGTCCTGGTAGAAACGGTTTCGTAAAGATGTCGGTAGTTCTAGTATTAATGATCTTCATATGTCCTTTACTCGTCCACCCACAAGGAAACTAGTATCATCAAAATTCAAACCATTCCAACTTTATCTGAAACATTTTTCACTACGTGTAATAATAACGTGAATCTAGATGGCAATATGTGGTGACCCACCTTGTATGTACTACGTGTCCGTAGAGTGTAGCAGATCTGGACAACGTAAACTCGCAGAAAAGTTAAAAAAATAAATAAATAAATAAAGGAAGAAAAAGAAAAGAGACATTTCTAGACATGTAATTAAGGATTTTCCCGTGTATTTCTGCCATTCGTTATTGAATTACAGGAGAAAGAGCGGTACCGTTAATAAATACACGTTGCGTTACGAGACAGTTTGCATGTTCCGGCAAATTGTCCAAGACGAATTCTTTCTGCGAACCGTCGCGTGCAAAACCAGTTACCGCCGTATGATAATTTAGACAACGTTCTCAGATAGCATCGATATTATTATATTCATAACGCGACATACCTCGGCGACGTTGTAGCGAGTGGCTCGCCGCTATCGGCTTTGCGGCGCTTTGCACGCGGCGTGCCAGAAATACCGGTTCGCTGTAAAAAATTAAAAAAAAAAAAAAAAAAAAGAACGTTTCACGTTCTGCGCTCGATACGAAAATCGAGAATCAATTAGCGAACGCGCGCGGCGTTCACGTATCTCGGGTAATTGGGAATCGCCCGTCTGACATGAAATTGCCGCGGCATTCTTTGGTGAAATTTTACAGGTCATTAACGGAACAAACCGAGTAACGCAGAATCGATATGATAACGTCGTTTCCTGAATTACGAAGTCTCCCCGTACTCTGCGATTAACTCACTCGGCAAGAATACTCTGCAAACAGAACGAAACGATCGTTCGAGCGAGTGGTGGGGAGTGGAAAGGATCGTTAATAGCGGGAATTTTTATCAAACTCCTTGACGCGCGTTTGAAATCGAGAAACGCGTCACATAAATCGGGGAAAGAGGAGCAGATTATTTTCTCGAGTAGCGCAAGGTAGCCGAGAATGCGTGGAATGTGAAAGTTCCCAGGAATAGAGTGGCGTTTACAATTTGGAGAGGAGAGGAGAGACCGAGGTAAGAGTCGCCTTTAAAAATCCACGATTTGAGTATATGAGAAAAGTCGCGGATGAAAGTCGCGCGCGTGGCTATTTCGTTTTCAGATTTCACCGGCAGTCAATTAAGGAATATTAATATCGTCGGCCAACATCGAGAAATCTTAATCTCGATATTTATGGCGGCGTCACGTGTCACGTCGCGTCGTAACACTTCCAGCTATTAATCCGTTCAAGGTAACGAAACCGTGATGCGAGGTTTTAATCGGTAGCAGATACACATCGAGATATCCGTGATGCATCGCCAATCGCCTTGGCTAACGCCTTGTTTCTCAAGGTTCTCGAAGAATCCTGTCTCAACGACAGTTGAAATATAGTTTATTACGTATTCGTCCGACAGTATCACGAAACGCATTTTCTCGGCCATGGAATTCTTCTTTGAACAGCTATCGGCACGTCACGTGTGTATTATAACTTGAACATCGTCGTTGCCTTTGGCAAAACTTTGATTATTAATTGAAGTATCGATCTTAGTGATTTTGAAATAAATATATATTATAATAATAATATTATAATAATGCATTAACTTTGTTACGTTTATCAATTTTATATATTGATTTTATCGTCTTGTCAATTTTTAATGTTACATTGGACAAAGATCGTTTCTCATACGACAGATTTTGCAAAATATCTTTCGAACTGACAGATGGTCGACACAATTTACAAAAGAATCATTACTATGATTCCGTATTACGTACAAAATAATTTTCGTTTCGACAAAGTTTCTTCGGCTTTCAAGCTAAAGCTAAAGTCAAGCGTACAATGCAAAATTCATACAAAGTTACGAGTACGATGGGTGCATTTCCCGACATACTCGATACGCACGCGTACGAAATCTCACGAAAGTATATATTTCAATCTGTCAGAATGTACGTACATCCGTTACACATAGAGTGAGCAACGAAAGTATTCGTTGTAAATGAAGGTAATGGTATGGGGCCTGCAGATCTCCTATTCATCGATGAAATCATGGACGAAACTAAATATTTAAATATTTAAAAAAAAAATTTAATCAATAGTGCCGAAAAATTAAATGTGTCAAGTAATTTTTGCTTCCAGCAGGACCGAAACTCTAAGCATACGACCAAAATAGTACAAGAATGGATCTTAGATAATGTATCCAGCCCTGACTTAAATCCTATCGAACATTTACGGAAAGGAACTCGATAGGAGACTTGAAAGAAATAATATAACGAGTAAAGATTCTTTAAAACAAAATATCCTAGCAGCGTGGCACTCTATGGATTCAAGTGTTACCAAAAATTAGTCAATAGTATAGAAAATCGCCGAGAGGTTATTAAAGCCAATGGTGGCTTAACTAGATATTACAATGCAATATAATCATATATATTGCATTCTATCATGACTATTAAAATTCGAATATTTATATGTACTTATCCGTGAAAAATGTGACGTAATTCGTTTACTTATGGTTTAATTTTTCTCTAACTTTGCATACATTTAGCAAATGTATATGCAATAGCATAAAAACAATTTGTTCCGATAAACTGCAATTTATTGTACAATTTTTGTACAATCATTTACTTTCTATCATGCCGTTCGAATACTTTCGTTGCTCACCCATACGTACAAGAGACACTTTTGCTAGTTTTGCGTGTTCCAGAGGCAACGTTCAAACGAACAGAACAAAACGGAGCAAATCGGAGCTTTCCACGGTTTAGCGTTCGTTAAGCAGTTGGCGAGGGTTCGCAAATAGGCCGAGCAGAGTCGGGAAGGGACCGACGTGACGAGATTCCGCGCACGTCCGCGCGCGTCAGCCCCGCGCGATCGGGCGCAAGAAGCAGTCGCGTCGACCGTGTCACGGAGGACTCGGGCTCCCTCCCGAGCGTTAATCGATTCCGGAATGTCGAATACCCGGTAAATTCAATGTTTTCCGCGAACGTGGCTTAGTCACCTTCTCGCGTCCCGCTCCGCTCCGCGCCGCGTCGCATCGCCGCTGGAATCGCAAATGAGACGGTTATATTCCCAATTCGTGCGCGATCGACGTGCCCGAATTGGCGGAAGAGGGCGGCCAAGAGTCGCCGACCGGCGAAAAAACTGCGAGATGCAAGGTTGCGCGACTTTCAGCATCTCTGGGATTACAATCGCAAATCCAACGGGGCCTCGCATAAAATGTAGATTAGAATACGCGTCCGCATTAACATAGTCAGCTTTGACAGACGGCGAGCGTCCCGATTTTTAACGTGCACACACACACACACACTCTCTCTCTCTCTCTCTAGCCGTTTTCCCTTTGGTGAAACCTTCGTCAGAGAGAGAGAGAGAGAGAGAGAGAGTCAGCGGAGAACAGATGAGGCTCTCGTCGTGACCACGGCACCGATAAACGTCCACGGAAACCACGTCGATGCTCGCGGCATTGTATGCTGATTTTCTGATCGTAGGCAGATCCCTCGGACAGGGTAAGTCGAACGATTGCTGCAATTTTTCCAGCGTGTGCGATTTCACTGGGCAAAATGTCAGATCCTACCAAATGTGAGATTTCGGAATTTTTCGGCGAGCAAGTTTGAGAAAATCATCGATCGTGCACCTCTGCGTATATTTCTTTGAGGCTTTAGCTTTAGCTACGAATACTATTAACTTTTGTCCAAAATGTATCGAATATCACTCATATCATTGAAATACTATTGTACCTCGCGTTGACCCAAAACTTGAGCGTAGCGAAGAAGTAAAATATTTCTGGAAATTTTGGTTGAAGCATTATATAAAAATAATATAAACGTTATTAGGTAACATCCTTAAAGGTACCAAAAAGTTAGGTGCAAAGCAAGTATAGCGAAAACTCAGCTATGGATCAAAAGTGACCCGGTATCGGCTCGCCGCGTTGCTCATTTAAGTCGACTACGTTCTCCTAACCTCTGTCCGTGATTTACTCAAAGTCTTTCATTATAACGAGCCTTTAATTACTTTTTGCAAAAAATTCTGAATAGTTGTAGAGAGCGGAAGATGTGTTGAAGCCAATCAGGGAGCATGAGAGGTCTCCAAAATTTCTCATCGTCGTCCATGAGAGTACGCACGTATGTGTTTACTATGGCGCAGAAAACCACGTCGCACCCGAGACTGAAGATTAAATTTATGGAGCGCTTACATTGGAGTCTTCTAAATGGTCAAATGGTTTAGAAATTCCAGATTTGCCACCCTCGGCCTTGACAACCATAATGGCAATAGTAACTCGCGGGAATCTCCTTTAAGAAGATTGTCAATGAACGACGATAATTAACTGAATTCTCCTCGTATCGTGCATTCGATTTATAAAATTTCACGGGCCGGAATTTCGCTCCGTCGTGAAACTTGACGCATACTTTGGCGATTAAACTAATATTACTCGTGAACGCCGTCAGGTCTGAAATATTCCAATTTGGGCCATCAGCGGGCGGACGCCGTGTCGAGCGAGCACGGCCGCGCGAACGGAATCTCCAGGCATGTGCAAATTCGGAATCTTCCAAACACGTGCTAATCCGAGGCATTCCGACGGAACGCGAGTTGGAAACTTTCCTAGGTGAACGACCTGCCAAAGCCGGAATACATATCGAAGGGACACGGCTGCGAATTTGTATTCGTGCTGAAATTTCCCGTGCGTCCGGTATATATCCAATTCGCTTCTCCGCCAGATCGTGCATCGATCCAGTACCACGATTATAATAGCCCACTGTTGGTTTCGATTAACTCTGGAAAGACGCGTTTCAGAGTTAATCGAGGTACGAAATACGAGGGACCCGTAAGTTTAATCTTTTTTTTCATTAAGAGCACCGACGGATATACACGTCATCTATCGATATATTGGAGTAATCGTTCAACTTGTTAAAAAAAGGGACGCCAGAGAAAACAAGATCGTCTACCTGCGTATGAAGCTGGGGGTCCTTGTATACCCAGGGACAGGTTCTGTTAACCTCTTGCGTTGAAATGACATGTCACGCACATCGAGAATTTTTTCGTTCCAAAATTGTCATATTTTCTCAGTTTTAAATATATTTAAGTAAAACGAAAATAGGTGAAAGAAATAATAAACTTCTCAATAATTTCTATTCAGTGGTGTTTAAAAGGCGAGTTCAAAAAGAAAGCGACGAATTGTTGTGTACGTTTTGGTCGCTCATTACGGTCCGCAATCAGTTGCCAGCGCAAGTGGTTAAGGATACCTACAAGTAATGTCGTTTTCTGACGCTGTAAAAAATTTTATTTTATTTAAAAACTAATACAGCTTTAATCTGTAATGTAATTTAACAACAAACATACTAAATGTCAATGTATTTAACTAGAACATAGGTTATATTAGGCATAACATAGGTTTTGTTATAACATATTATACATTATAGCATAACATATTATAATAAGTAAAATTATATATTTAAGTAAAACAAATAATAAATTTTTTACTTCTCAATAATTTCTATCCAGTGATATCACAACGACGAATTCGAAAGAAAAAAAAAAAGCGACGAATTATTGTATACGGGTTCAGTCGTTCGTTATGGTCCGCAATGATTAAACTGCTGCTTAATCACTTGCGCTGGTATGACGTGCCACGCACGTCGAGAATTTTTTCCCCCATAATTGCAATATTTTCTCAGTTCTGCGTACATTCAAGTGTAACCCAGGCAAAACAAATAATAAATTTATTACTTCTCAATAATTTCTACCCAGTGATATCATACCGACAAGTTCGAAAGAAAAAGAAAGCGACGAATTACTGTATACGGGTTCGGTCACTCGTTACGGTCCGCAATCAGTTGCCAGCGCAACGTGGTTAATTTTCAAGCCTTCAGCCCTTTGTCAGTCTCACCTGCAAAAAAAAAAAAAAATAACAAAATTGATTATTACACGAGTCTCGTCAAAGTAAACGCGTCGCCACCGAACGCGAGCTCGCGCGTGCGCGCGTACACGCGTGTCGCAAACCGCGGGACGGCTCATTAGACATCACGCTCGATCGGTCTCGGGTCAAAGCGGAATTTTATTTGCCGTTCGTTTCCGGATAATCGGGCAAAGTATGCGCCCCCTCCCCCCCCCCCCTCGAGAAGGCGGAATCTCGTCGCGCCAACGCAACGCTTACCCTACTTACGGAATGTTACAACCCAACTTCCGAAGAATGCCGAAATTACGCCGAAATCCACCGTACGCTATCGTTAATGGAGAATTCGCAGATTTCAAGTAATTCCTCGGATAATGTAACGTAAGTAGCGGCGCGGAATGTACGACGGTGTGAGCACGCGATGGCTGTTACCGTGGTATCGAGAGGTTTATCAACGCGTTGTACGTAAATTGACACTTTATTACGAGATGGCCTCTGAACGATCTCGTGTTTTGAAGCTGGATAGAATAAGGGAGAAGAGGAACCATCCAAGTTTATTGTCTGACGTTCAAATAACTAGTATAATGATAAATGAACTTTGCGTCGGGAGGGATGATTAGGTAGCGCATGTTGTAAATTGACACTTTATTAGATGGCCTCTGAACGATTTCGTGTTTTGAGGCTGGATATCTCAATAAGGGAGGATAAAGTGAAAAAGGGAAGGCCCATTAACGTTTGACGTTCAAATAGCCAGTTAATAAATGAACTTCCCGTCGAAAGGGCTAATTGGACAGCGTGTTGTAAATTAATTGAAATGTCATATTTCGTGTTTCGAACCTGTGTGTTTTGTCGCAAAGACAAAGGGAAAATAAAGTGGAAAAAGAAAGACTAATTGATAAGTCTACCTTACCTAGGCTTATTGTTCGACGTTCAAATACCCAGTTAATAAATGAACTTCGCCTCGGGAAGGGTAATTAGACGAACGTAGTTTCAAATATAACTTCAATTATTTACAAAAAAAAAAAAAAAGGAAAAGAAATCGTCGGGAATCTCGCTAAAAATATGCGTGGTATTTCATTTAGCCCTCCCCCGTGTTGCACTAGCCCCATTTCCAGCGAAACAATATTCGCTCCCTAATTAAGCGGAAGCAGTAACACTAATTGGACGACCGATTTCCTTGGAATCAAAGCGTAATAGCGTTGTTAACCATCGGATCGTCGTTCGAGGGAACAAAGGCCGCGGCTGAAATTTTCAACTGCAATTGGCCGACAACTTTGCCACCCTCGCGGGCTATCCGCCCGTTATCCCAGCTGCGTTGCACACGTCGGAAATCTGGCGGTGAAGTTTCGCCGGCTGTGTGCACGGGGAAGTGGTGGATATCAGGCGCGATTACCCGAAACGGTTTATCGTTGGCCACGCGAGGCGCAACTCGTTCGAACGGTCCGCGTTAATTAGATGTGTGCGGGATCCCGAAAATTCGGGTCGAGACGGGAAAGAAATTTTTCCCGAAAATCGGGACGGAAACTGTGTGATTCCAGAAAGAATCCGGGATTCCTGAAAATTTCACGAAGCCGAATGCACGCAGTTTCAATATTCATGTTGTTCAGTATCGTCACAGTTTTTAAAGATGTGCAAGATTCCGAAAAATATGGAGTCAGAATGAAAAGATGAAAATTTCATATATTCTCCGGTGTAGGATTATTTTAAATGTTTACAAATCGAATGTATGATGACACGGATTAAAATTTTATCTAACCACTCGTGAACCATTCATACGTCAGACGAAGATGCTAACACATTATCTATAAATTTCACAAAAATTCCATAACAAACAACAGCAAACAACAGCTCGAAATCCTAAGAACTTACGCACTCAGAAACGTGTTTTCCACAGCAGGAAATACTGTGGCAGCAATAAAAAGTACATTACTGTCCGAAAATGTAGAGAAATTAGTTTTTTTACATGAAAATGTAAAATAAAATATTTCGTACTTCCTGTTTTCTAAATTTTCTTTGTTTATTATGTTCATTCTGTCCTCTGCATTTTATAATGCACTGCATAATCATTTTTTTTTACGTAATATTTTCAAACGGCGAATTACATCCTTTTAGGATCACGATCTGATCCAAGTAATTCTCATCTTGCCACTTTAACGTCATATTTTTCGGAATCTCGCACATTTTTAAAAACTACGATGATATTGAACAAAATGAATATTGAAACTGCGTGCATTCGGCTTCTTGAAATTTTCAGGAATCCCGAACATTCTCGAGAATCCCGACACTTTTGTAATTCCGAAAATTTTCAGGAATCCCGGATTCTTTCGAGAATCACAAAGTTTCGGGATTGCGCACACCTCTAGCGTTAATTGATAGGAGCGGAAAAATGGAAAAAATAAAAACAAAAAAATCAGAGGGAAAACGAAAACGAAAAGGAAGGAAGTCGGGCGAGAAAAGGTAAACGTGAGAAAGAATTCCAGAATTATCGTAAGAGGAAACTTGCGAAATAGAAATTTCGGCGATACCGTGTCTGATCCGAGTTTTATCCAATTACTGTAAAAGTCGCTCGTTCAATTCCATACGGAGAAATTCAATAACAACAAGTCGTCTTGCAGAAAAGAAACAAGGAATTGATAATCTCTACGAGTGTAGTATAAGGTCACCCGGATAATTACCAAACTTACGATTCGATCGTTTATACAGGTTGATAAGTTTCGCGTATCATGCGATGTTCCCTTGGATACGAAACGACGCGAGTGAGTTCAAATCGCTGATCCAATCTCGAGTACCCGCGGGGACCGCCGTTCAAGATCTCTAAGTCGTGGTGACCTCTTTCTATTTTTTTCCCCGCTGCACCTTGGTCGCCACGGTCACCGAGAAGTCATTCCATCGTGCGTTTCACTATACCTACGTGTCCTCTTGAAAGCAACGACGAGGCAGTTGAAGGGAACTGCGATGGTCATTGCACAATAGCGGTGAAAATCGTTTTAACGTTACTTGAAAATTTAAGATCGTAGTATGGTCGATCGTTGAATTCGTCCTGACGTCAGCTTTAATTTTTATCGAGTCAAAAATACACGAGATAAATTGTCTGCTTAACTATTAGGTTTAAGACCAATGTGAGTCAACACCCACTTAGAATTTCCTTAAAATTTAATATTCATTTAATATTCCGAGGAGTAATTCCATCGTACGTTTCATTATACTTACGTGTCCGCTTGAAAGCAACGACGAGGCAGTTGAAGGGAACTGCGATGGTCATTGCACAATAGCGGTGAAAATCGTTTTAACGTTACTTGAAAATTTAAGATCGTAGTATGGTCGATCGTTGAATTCGTCCTGACGTCAGCTTTAATTTTTATCGAGTCAAAAATACACGAGATAAATTGTCTGCTTAACTATTAGGTTTAAGACCAATGTGAGTTAACACTCACTTGGAATTTACTTAAAATTTAACATTCCTTCGATTTATGAAAAAATATATAATTTAATTTAAGAAAATAGAAGTGACCTTGACACACACAAAAAGAAAATTAATACGCCATATTTTGCCTTTCTTAAAACCACACAATTTTGTGTCAAACAATTTTTCATTAGACGCTTAATTAAAAAGTTATCTCAGATGTGTGCAAGTCACGTGAATCACCCTGTATGTGATGACGTTTAAAAAAATAGAGGTAACCTTAAATTCTCGTGAAGACGAAATTCTTTATTTGGAAATTTGTAGAAGATCAAACGCCGATTAATTTTCATTCCAAACATTCTCTTGTCAGATCGTCGGAAATAATTAAAAAATTATAGTGATAGTTCGAAATTCAAACGTGACCATGCATCGAAATATCACGAATAGTCGAGACGTATCTGTTAATACGGGTGAATTAATAATTCAAATTATATACCTGTAACCCTGTAGTAATCAAAAGAATTAACTTCACTTTGATTTTCAAAATTCTCACTCTAGCACGTTGTGCTCGTTTACGCACAATTCAGAAACGAAACGAAATATTCTGGATTCCAGAATTTTAAAGTTGTTTTATAGAGGAAAAGAGGGATTCGAAAAAAATTAACTTTTAGCCATAAAAACGCGACTTTTCAGGTCTTTTTCACCGTGCGTTGGCGTGGAGGATGCCGATCCAAGACGGCCAAAGGGATCGATATATCGAGCAGTAGGTGCCCCGACGAGACGCTACTCGCCAGATTAATGACCTCGTCGCGATCACCGACGGGCCACCGCTCACGACCCGTATTAAAGTCGGTTTCTCTCTCTCTTCGGTCTCCTCGTGAAATCGAGATCGAGAGGCCGGTTCGCGCGCGTGGAATTGATTTTCTCAGAAGCCGAGCGAACAACGCTCGATAAATCTATCGATCGACAGCGGCGATAAGCGACGTCGTACGCACCGAGAAACGACGAGCCACCGTGGTATTTATCATATCCTGACAATTTCCCTCTGATTCCCGTCCGCCAGAAAATTGAACCGAACGACTGCTTCTCGTACGCTCTCGGGCACGCAATTAGAGGAGAAAGGGACGAGCGCGCTGCGTTTCGAAATGGAACGAACTCGAGATATCGCCGACGATACACGCCACGGTGTTCTGTCTGTTGAACTTGCGCGAAATCTGGAGAGATCGTTCGGATTCTCACAGAGAATCTCTGTCTGTGTACGGCAACCGTCGTGTTTCACGATTAATGGGATTATTATCGATGATGACGTGACCCGCTCGTCGACGTTCGTTGGCGAAAAGGATAATGCACGTCGTGTCGTTTCCAGTCCCAATCAATGCTGACCGATAACACTTTCTTACGGAATAACTATCGTTCTGGCAGACAATGGATTTCGTATCTCGTTGATTCTGGGAGTACCGTTTCCTTATAACACTGCACGCATCGTGCGGCTGTTCTAATCTTGATCGAAACAAGCAGCGTTCGTTGCGAGTATCGTGATACGTGTCTCAGTTTCTATAACTAAAGATGCAATATACAGGGTGGGAAGAAAGGTTTGTCCTCGACCTTCAATTTCGAGATTAACTTCTTTTGCATTGTATTCGACTCATTACGAAGGTGAAACTTTTTCAGAGAACTATAGATGGCAACCTAATAGTTCCGTTGAAAAGTTTCTTCGTCATTTAACTACGTGCTAACAGCGACTTTACGGTTCTGGTCGCGTGTCTATTTTACGTAATTTTCGAATTACGTTCGATATTTGATTAATCATAGTTGTGGCATCGGTGTCTAAACGTTAACGTTATTTGAAATATAAACGTCCAGAATCGGAGGAATAAAGTCGCTGTTAGAACGCAGTGTGTGTAAATGACTGAGAAACTTTTCTGCCACTTTTCAAAAGGGCCATTAGACGTCTAAATGATAAAATAATAAAACTAGCTGTTAACATTATTTGAAATATAAACGTTACATCCAGAACCGGAGGAATAAAGTCGCTGTTAGAACGCAGTGTTAAATGATTGAGAAACTTTTCTGCCATTTTTCAAATGAGTTCTTCCTGATGAGTAGGATACAATGTAAAAAAAAGAAAAAGAAAATTTTCTAACCTTAAAATTCAAGATCAAGGTTTGCAGTAATATAATAGATGTATAATTCATTTATGACACAGAACTTTTCTTTTCCTGTGTCAAAGTGATCCGCAACACACCGTAGTAAAAAAAAATGGAGACGCGCAAAAACGTATGTCATCGTATTGCAGCACTCATTCACCTGTCTCATAGAAATTCCCCTCGGTAACTCGCCATCGAGACTCGAATATAACCTACTAAACGTCTTATCGTAGACCTCTCTCTCGTTCAAAACTGCCAGGTATTGTTCGAATTCGTTGGCAACCTTCCCCGATACGCTTTTTGAAGTGCCTGAATGTTATCCGCCGGTACGTCGCAAACCAAATAACCTCAGATACTCTGCACAGTGAGTGTGCAAAGGATTTAAAAATTTATCGCAGGACTGGTCGCACGGTGTCGTATCGCGCGAAGGATAATTCGACACTTTGGCTATCTTTCCGAGTGACCAAGCCCGGGTCAGCAAATGCCCGGTTTTTCCCTGCCTTTCAACTCGCGCGAGAAAATGCATATCGACAGCGGCGGCGTTTTTCACAACGACCAAAATCTCGGAGCTGCGTCTGGCGGCTGACGCGGCCAACCTCCCTCCTGCGTTTGACATTTTTCAGCTGAAAATACTCGAGATGTTCCCGCCGGTTCTCATTCCGTTCTCGTGTTCGAACATAACGTTTTGGAAGGGAGGAATTATTCGAACGAAAATAAAATCTCTCGTCGGGGTAGGAAAGGTACACGCCCTGGTACAAACCATAGACAGTTTGAAAGATATATGGATCTCTCTTTCTCGTTTTATTTCTCCGTGAGAGGAGATAGAGAGAGAGAGAGCTTCCTTCTATCTCCTTCCTATTAAGAAAATATTTCCCAGGAAAGTATTACATAATGCGTCGCGTTCCGGTGTGTTCGTTCGCTTTCAATCGAAACCCGATTGGAATTCGCCGCGAGATTTGCTGAAACGGGCGAAACGTTTCGAGAAAAACGGGACAAAACGGGGGGAGGCGAAAGAGGTCTAATAAATGGATCGTCTTGCGTTACAATCGCGATCGAAAGTGCCATCTCGTTCGTTCGTCTTCGTTCAGCCGGCGGGCATTATGTAGCTCTTTTCCAGTTCCAGAGGCAATCTTCAACTACCGGAAAACTTCTGCTCGCGCGAGAAAAGGGAAATGGCATCCCCGAACAATTCTCAAACTCTATTTCATCCCGGACAAATTGCGCTGTTTCGCCCAATGATATGTAAACACTTTTGCCGTCAATTTTTCCCCGTCAACTCGATCAGAAAGTTTACCCCCCCCCCTCCTCGCTTTCTCTTGAATGCGTCTCTCCTGCCTTCTGTTTGCTCTGTCGCATTATTTAACGACGAGGTTGTTTCAGCATCGTTTCAACAAGTCGCGAACCATTTGATATTTTACATAACTTTTACAGTAGACGGAACTTTGGCAAATTTCTACGTAGTTTAGTGGCTTCTTCAATTTTCACTGTTTTGCTGAGGTTTTCTCTTTTTGAGAAGTTCCATTTCGTTCTTCAAGTGAAAAATCAACCGGAAAAAGTCGAAAAAGTTGTGTAATCGTTGCAAACGTTATATCAAAAAATTTTTTTCCTTCGCATTGCAAAGATATTACACATTTTAAATCATAGTTGGCTAACTGGCGCGAGCCCTTACCCCTACTCCTCTGATCGCTAGCGCTACCCCCTCCACTACATCGAGAAAGGTGGGGGCAAGGGCCAGAAGGCCGCCAGTTAGCCGGCTCTGTTTATGTAATAAAAATATTTCGTAACGTCCGCGATAATTTATCAAACGAAATGGAATCAAACGCAACATCATTTAAATTATATACATCATTTTTACTATTTGTTTCGTACAAACAAATAGTAAAAATAGTATGAAAAATATTCATGTAAAAAAAATTTCGTATAAAAATAGTATAAACTCGCTATACCAATGAACTGTGCTCATCGTTAGCTTGTACGTAAATGTTGGTCCATGTTTAAAAAACTTTCTCTACCTCCCCCACGATTGATTTCTCGTTTCAGCGAGATAATAATCGAGAGTTCTGATTTAAACGATTTCAAGCCACACCGATCCTCGTAAGAACCGGCCACGGAATTCTAATTTCATCTCGACCACAGACCGATCCATCTTTCCCAAGCTCGTTCAATTGCGGAAAGGGAAACACACGACTAAAATTACACTGCGTAATGCGCAGTTAGATCACCGAACATCTGTACATTGGCAATCTCGAGTGAAAAGTGCTCCGGCACAAACATTCGCGTACCGTCCAGCGTGACGGATTAGAAATAGAATATCGCGGGCCACTCTCCTGGCCGTAACATCACGCGAGCACGCGTAAACCGGGCATTGCAGAGAGGCTGGGCGAACACGCGCGAAACAAGCACTACCGACGCGTTACAAAACGCAATGGCAATGTCAAGGGAACGAGATATAAACGACATGGCGCGCAACGTGTTCTGGTGTTGCCCATCCGTCGACGACTCATCGTTGCCCCATTCCCCGACCAGCGGAATATTTATTCTCGCGATTACTCACTCGGCGTGTGTTTCGATCGATGACCCTAACGATTGATAAATCTAAAAATACATCGACGTGCCTGCGAATACCTCGACGGAAAGCTGAAAAAATATCGAGCTGAATATCGAGTGAACGTCGAGCGAGCCAAAGGCATATTTTATGAAATAAAGTATGCCGACGTTACGGTTCGTCGAGCATTTTCCAAGAAAACGCACGCGCTGGCAAACGTAGATAAGGCGCGCAAGTGTGTTCCCTGCTGAAATCTTTCTCCAATCAACCATAGAGAAAGTGACTGCTGCGCGTGCCAAAAACAATATGTTCCTGTCATTCGCTCGCCAGACGATTTCCTTCGCGGAGGTAAATTCAACTTTGTCATCCAACGACACCGACATGAGAACTGATCTTTGATTGCATCGAATTTCTAGTCTCGAATTTGTCGAATCACGGATCGCTGGACTACGACCGTTTCACTCCGTGCGTGATAGTTAATTAAATTGAAAAGTTAAATACACGCACGTTGGGCGATCGTCAAACCACGTTATAATTTCCAGACATTCGATCAAAGTGTTTTCTGACTTTGGACGACGTAACCGCTGTAACCGCGTTAAAAAAAAAAAAATGGAAATAAAACGTTATGCCTCCGCAGTTTTGTTCTCCTCTGTATCGGTCGATCGACTTCGCAACGATCGGCCAAAAGATCGATCGGCAGCGCGATTAAGGTCGAGAGTATTACCGCAATTGAGCTCTGCTCCAGCTGGTAATACGACCGACGGTTGCATAATTAATGAGCACTTGGTGAAATATTCAAATAATTTACACCTTTATCGCGCGTTCACACGGCAAATTCGTTGGAATCGAACGCCGCGTTGGCCTCGCGCAATTGTCAGCTGAGGCTGACAATAAAAGTAGCTGTCTGTTTCGACTTGCAAAAAGCGTGCAATAAATTAGCGATAAATTCTTTTCTATAGACGCAGATTTTATCGTGTTTCGTCGTCGTTTCGCCGCTGAAAAATCTTCTTTTCCCGTCTTCGTCATCAGTAGAGAGACTATACTCATTTGCAGCTTAAACATGTGACCCCAAATTTGGTTCACTAACGGACAAAACGAGTCGTATTAAAAGCTGAGACAAATTTCTACCGTGACGACACACATTAATAAATTATTTTGATTCTCATTGATATATATTTTTTTTAAATATTTTAGTTTCATTGATATTTATTTTGAACGTTGTTTTAAAAGCAAATTTTCAATTATCGAATAAATATTAATTTGTCAAATAAGTCTTCGATTTATTATTTTCCCAATTGTTTGCATAGCTTCGAATTCCTTTAATCGATCAAACGAGCCATGTACCATTAATTGAAATCTACTAAATTTCGCCCAATAAATTAATTGAAATCCCAATCAATTTCGCAATCAGGTCTCCCTCGAGTTGCATCGAGAAACTTCTTTGCCATTTTTCAAAAGAACCATTAGGTTGCGACTTAGAAAAGTTTCGCCTCGTGACGAGTAGAATACAATGCGGAAAAAAAAATTTTTTTTTTTCATCTACGATAGCCACGGGTAAATTTTTCTTTCCACCCTGTACGTAGCGTACAATCGTCTTCGGACAATTTCTATTTTGCTATCGTCTGGTTTTATTCGCTCTAAATAGATTTTCTCTCGAGTTCAATACACTTTCAACGCTCGCCCGCTCCACGCGATTTTAGTAACGATACGCATTCGAAAGGAATTCTCTCATTACCTTTTTCTCTCGTTGCGGCCACTAGGCCCGGATTTGCATAACGATTTGCAGTACCATAGGCGTTCATTCCTAATTATACTTTCAAACATGACGCGTTTTCTTAAAATACCTCTGAATCTTTATTCCCCGAAGCTATCTACCTTTCAACTTACATTTGTTCTTATCACTTGCGTTAGTCATGGCACTTGCACGAGGAAATGGAACGTTTTCGTAACACGAATAGCCAACGAGCGGCCGTCCATAACTGTTCATCCATTAGGCCGAAAAAACTTATTTAAGTAGCACTCTACTCCGGAACCACCATAAAATTTCAGATTTACGATTTGACACTGGTCAATTACCAGAGTTAGTGCCGATTGTAATACTGTCCACTTGCGATTACTAAGTTTTTTTACCCGATGTTGTGAAACTACTGTACTCTAACCAGACCTCTACAAAAACTCAGATTTCCGTGAACATCAGAAAATGATGTTGTTTCGTGTCGCGATTGCGTGTTTCAAAATTTCCCAATTCGCAAAAGAATCAAGCGAAGGAAAGGGAAGATCAATCCCTAATTTTCAACCTGCTCGAACTATATTTTTTCATTATTGTTGGATTAGTGCAAAGGGGCGCGTGCATTTCTTTGTTCGATCGAGCGCGACGATCTGGTCTCGAACTGGTCGTTGATTCTAGTACTAAGGCTAATCACCGTACAACGTGCGCTCAAACGACGAGAGAAAGATCCCAGCAGTCTCCTCTCGTACGGAATATTCAATCTCCATTCTCATAAAGAATGCTTCCGTATACTAAACGTAGGACAAAGTAAAATATTTCGTGCAAGCTGTGTTTGCTGATCTAATTGGATTCAACGGGCGCGAATGTAAATAAAATCAACACCTACTCAATGTTGCTGCATCGTTATACATTTTTAATCATTGGGCAGCTCAAACACGCGTCAACGAGCTTTCGTTAACGTACACAGCACGAACGCAAATATATTCCGCGAAGCGTAATATTCACTAGCTAAAGCCGTTTCATCGAACGAGGAAACTTCTTCTGATTTAACCCCTTGCGCTGGCAACTGGTTCGCGGACCGTAACGAGTGACCGAACCCGTATACAACAATTCGTCGCTTTCTTTTTCTTTTGAACTCGTCGGTACGATATATCACTGGATAGAAATTATCGAGAGGTAATAAATTTCTCATTCGTTACGCCTGGGTTACATTTAAATATATTTAAAAAAAAATTTCGACGTGACACGTCATTCCAGCGCAAGAGGTTAAATCTAGCGTGGCAGAGCCAGCACGGTAAATAAAACACCCCCGCGCGTATAAACGTAAATTCTAGTTTAATCTAACCTGAAGGCAGTGCTTCGTTTGTTCCGTGTTTTTCCCAAGCGGCGACAACAATCGGTAAACACCGGTTTACGTACGTTAGAAAATAATTCGACAACGTTTCGCGAGCAACACAGCGAAAACGGGCTTTCCCTCTGCACGCGTAACAAACATTTGGCCGGGTATTATCAGGGCTATCGTCGAAAATCATCCTGGAACGACGCGAGGATAACGAGCGAAAGGAAAAGCGAAGCAGCAACAGCCCATTGAAAGCAACGTTCAGCTACCCGAGGCAGGAAGCTGGTCTCCCCATTGCGCTGGTTCTCACGCGCGCTCGCCAGTTACACCGGGCGAATTATTTATGAAATATCTGCCATCTGCGCGAAGATTCGGATTTCTATAGTGTGTTTCTGGGAGCGCCAGTATCTTCGCCGGTACCGTCCCGTATTAGTCCCTCGGCTCATAATGCCGAACAACGAGCCACGACGGCGGGCAAGAGATACGGTACGCTATCGTCCGGATTACCAGCAATGGTAATACCGTATAAGTAGCGGGGAGCGAGTACGGCTCGCGTGTGCGCACGCATATATTGTCCCAGACGTAGCACGTAACAAGCAACGGAACCGCCGATCTATCTATCTCCTATCCTTTTTCAACTCTGCGTGTAGAGGCTGCGTGTTCAGACCACCTTTGTTCTCTCCAACGTTTACAACCGTGGCTCTTCAACCGTTAGTTAAGGGGATCGGACGATGTGAAATTATCAAAAAATCGATTTTCTTTTTGCTTTGTTTTAAATGGTTGTTTGAAGTCTTATAAATAAGTAGAAATGGTCCTTTAAAACGACTTATTTCGGGGTGTGATGATAAATCCGCCACGGATACGGAATAATTGAATTTGTATCACTGTTTACAACTTTACAAGCAGTATTATATAAAGTGTAAATCGTGTGAGTGAAATATTACTTTTGGCGAATCGAATATCAGGGGACTTGGATTCAATTTAGTTGTAAATTGTAAGAACTGTGAGCCGCGATATGTATAAGTAAAGAAAAGTAAGTAAAGGATACGTGTGAAAAATGACGTTCTGAAACTTTGAACGCGTTTCTCTCGAAACTAGAGTTTTAGAAACGGTGTGCAAGATATCTTGGAATCTAACCAATCGATTACTGTGAAACTTGGTACATATCTTTAGTGTAACATTTATTAGGGATTGGCGGTCCCTAATATTTTTTAATTTTTAACAATTTCGAAGAATACAAACAAAAACCGTAGAAACTTTTAGCATAAATTCGATACATGAAAAACAAATGGCTGCTATTTCCATAATTTTCACAGAAATGAAAAGGTTGGATCGTCAATCCCTAGAGAATATTGTTTATTGCGACTAATTCTGTTTGGCTGGAATCATACCGATAGGCAATGTAAAAAAAGAAGTTATGTAAAAGGATACCGTTAAAAAGTTAAATAAGGATCCTCTTTTTTGCTTTTTACAGTTCACAATGTGTTAAAACAAACCGCAAAAACTCCTGTCAATCAAACATGTAGTTTTCTTTTTTACTAGCCTTCCAAGGTATACGTAATTTTTAGGCCCGTCACACCGTCTCCTTAAAAAAATACTCGCAACCCTCCACCCACCCCCTCACTCTGCTCTTCCGTACGAGACGACTGTTGACACATACCTGCGAGGAAAAACTTTGGTAATCTTGGTATTCTCGGGCTGGGATTTTCGAAGAGAACCTCTTCGGCTTTTAGCGTGTGTTTAATTGGGAGAAAGCGGATCGGAGCGAACTTGGGGGAAATTCTTTTATTTGGAGTGAAAATTTTTTCGAAGGTGCTCCGGTTGTTTGTCGTCGAAGAGCAAAGATCGTTTTATCGTGAGGAATTCACATCGGAATTCGATAGAAATTACAACGTTTCGAACGGGAAAGTTCGACTTGTTATCGCAAGCTGTGAATCGGATTCTCAGAAAAAATTCTGTAGGATGCTCGAAGGGTACAAAGTAATAAAATTATTTTATCGTAAAAGTATTCAATAGAAAACGGGCAAATTTTCGCAACAGAAAATTCAATTGGTTATTGCGAAACACCAAGATACGCGAGTTGAACAGTTCCTAGCAAGAATTCCCGTACACGTCGAAGACAACCGCAAGATCCTAATGGTGAAACGGCACCACGCGTGAATACCAAAAGCCTGGTGGCGCGTTACACGCCATTAGATTAAATCCGGGCGCCTCCATTGAGGACTCCCAACCCGTCTAAAAATCACGTGTCACAGTTCGAAACTCAATCATTCGCTTGGGTCGATTCTGGTTTCCAAATGGTTGTTGTGGCGCGCACAGAGTGACTCGGGACGAGAAAAGTAAAGTGATTTAAACCAGTTGCGTCAACCAGTTTCTTTCCGCAGCTTTTTAACACATTGCGTACCGCACTCGGCCCCCTCGACCCTGCTACCAGGATCCACACATTTTTGGAGCAACAGAGAAACTTTGTACAATATATGCACTTCTTTAATTCACATTGATAAAATATTCTTAAATACTACTACATATTTTTTATCGTAATATTTGAGAATCTACTTATTATGTACTTTAGATTCTAGCTATTACTTATTTTATATTTATATTAATCTCGGAAACGGTCGGGGGGAGGGACGTAATTCCTCTTCTTTAATATTCTATTAGACGGACTGCGGGATCAAGAAAATATCACTACAAAGGGACCGCTTGTAAACCGATTACAAGGTACTTCGCGAGCACCTGAACCCTCCGCAACTTCCGTCCGTTCCCCTCTGGGTCCCGGTCGCGATCCCCTCTCCAACTGTTTGCCAGGTCGAAAAATCTAGAGGGATCTATCCACGGAGCCGATGGATCCAAACAAGGCGAAACGGACGGAGGGTGGTCGCGCCAGGGTCCACAGGCGGGTCGGAACTAATTTAGGCTGGTAGGGATACCAGCAGAGGGACCAAGGGCGGTCTAGACGCGGGATCAAGGGGTTTCGAATTACCCACTGATGGAGTCCGGCAAATCAAAGCCAGGGTCCAGTACAAATATTTGACGTAAAGTCTAAACAGCCGTGAAGTTTGAATCGTTGAGTCGTTAAGACAAGGAACCGGGGACGAGGCTGACCCATGAGGAAAAAAAAAAAAAAAAAAAAAAAGAAAAGAAAAACTGCGTGAAGAGAGAAACGGGAGGGAAAAGAGGGAATGCACGGTCTGATAATGGCACCAACGGGGTCACGGGAGAACGGCACAACAGTGTACGACATAAAGCTACGAGAACACAGTCGGCCAGCTTGGTCGTACGACCCTACAAAGGGGAAGGTCAGAGAACCCCTGGAGATCCGTTCACGTCAGCCTCTATTATATCGGTGACCCGGTGGTGCATGCATGCACACGGGGTTGCCGACGAGGAAGAATATCGGAACGCTGCTGCAGCAACCTGGAATCGTAGTATGTACCTGGCTCACGTGGGTCACGCCGTGTTCCGACTAGGTCCACCTCCTATCTGCTATTTAACGATCTGCCAGATAATCTGGCTTACTCTTCCAAGTACAATCTACGCGCCTTGCGCGCATTCCACCTGCTCGCGCCAACGTTTGCTGCGTATACACACATATGTGTGTGTGTGTGTGTGTGTGTGTGTGTGTGTGTAACGTGTAAGGTGGCCTAACCTCAGCACTGCGGTCGGAGTTAGCGAACGCTTGCGAAATCCAAATATCGTCGGGTGTTGAGTGTCCCCGAGATCGTAATGCCTCCCTGCGCCAAACGCCAACACCAAAGAGGACTATCAATCGTGAATCTGTTTGGAAGTTGTACTCCCTGAACTGACAAATAGATCTCGCGCAATTCGAGCGTTCGCCGTAAGAGGGATTAAGTTGTGTGAACTGTGTAGACACCCTCTCGATAAACGTGTGTATCTTCTCCCCTAAGAGAAACAGCTAGACTCGGTCTTTGCTCGAATTCGCACGTTCGAGGAAAGCGATTGTCGAGTTGTTGTCCCAACGAGTTACAAAACACCCGTACTCGCCGTTATTGTTGCACTCGACCCGTGGAATCTACAGTCGACGAACATCCACACACCGAGCGTTAAATTCGTCTGTTACACGTGGGCGGTGGCAGTAACTCCGGGGTAAGTGTCCGTACGTGTATTGCTGTTTGCGGGGCCATTTGTGCACGTGGGTCGACCGAGGACGTTATTAGCGCGAACCGACGATATCACCAGTCGGACACGCGCGGCCTTCAACCCTATCGTTTAATTAACACCGCTATCAGAACGCGTCGATTCTGTATCTTTTATGAAGGCAAACACGGCTGCAGCGCGGGAGTCTAGTCGGATAATTGGCTCGATAATTGGACATCATTTTAAACATACAGATTATCCGGGCATCCGGAGTTCGGAAACGCGTCGTACCAACGAAAGCGTACGGCTCCATCAGTCGCGGCAATGACGGTATAATTTCGAGTATGTATCGTTTGCAAGCGAACGATAGTGGCCAGAATTTCGTCCTGTGTAATTAGTACTCAATAACTGAACGAGCTGAATTCAAAAGTCCCCGTTCTTAGATTTTAGTAATAATGCACTTTATCGAGTCAAACCTGTATGTATTATTTATTTGTAACGTATTATCGATTTCTATTTTACATTTGTTTTTTTTTTTTTTTATTGTTTACAGGCTCATTTTGTATATCTTGCATTTGATGTTGTTACATAACGTATATTTTGTCTTTCTTCGGTTTGCTAAATTTAGAAAACTAAAGAGACATCCAGAATACCATCAAGTTTTTTACATAAGAAAGTTCAACTTAACTGTGATGCGTATAGAATTTAGTTGTGGGACAGTGGATGAGATAGATGGCCTTTTGCAAAAGATGTTGTTTCTTTCGTTTCGTGAATCTATGATTGTTTCTGAATTTTTTGCTAGTAACGTTATAAATTTACGTGTATTTACTTTCACAAATATATATGGATATATTTTTTCAGATATCGATTATATTTGAGACGTAATGACTCTTTGAAAAATAGTGGACCATCACTCCCCGACTTATCCTAATATCACAGAAAGATAGATCACGCGTTCAAAGTTACTTTGATGTTTAGAATTCAGAGGTTACGTCTCTGTCGATAGTTCGGAGTTGTTTATCTCTCTCTCAATTGATGGATGCGTCTCGTTTATTCTCCTCGTCACGCGACGCTATATCATCCGATTCGAGGCGCGACAGTTTCGGTTACTAACAAAAATTAGCGAGGTTTATCCTTACCATCACGTGACAGGTATTGTTGCTTTCCAACTCTGCGTGACACTAGTATAAACAGTCCGAAATATCAAAAAATTTCCATTGTAACCAGTGAAACGTCAAAAAGAAAACAAACAAGGAGACGACGGAGCAAAATTTGCTTCGCAAGAGTGAGTTCGAGTGTCGAAACTGCAGCCTCGTTTTTGAAAAACGAACCAGTCGTAAATTTCGTTCGTGCAACATGATTCGTCCGCTTTAACACACAATACATAACTAATCTCGAACCAGGAATTTACTGGTCGAGGTGTACAAACCTAGCTTGTTTGCCGTATGTAACTCGCGTTTAAATTAAGGTAGTGTAAAGAATATATATAATTGTACAATTTATACAATTACGCACTGGCACAGTTCGACGTTTTTGTTCAAAAGTCCGCAGCTCGTCCGTTCGACAGCTTGCATAAAATCCAATTGCCTGTAAATTCGAGTGTTATTTATAGTCTACAGGTAGCGTCCTTATTTCTTTTAGGGATCTCGCAGATCCTAGAAGGTCGGAAGATCCTCTGTATACCTGTTTTATGATCGACTTTCAATGTGACAGTGAATTTTATTATACCATCGACTTTATTTACAGTGGACTAAAGGATTGAGTAAAAAACATATGGTGCAATTTCTTTCTTGGCCTTCATTGAAATTGTCGACCCACGTTTTCTCGACATTGTAATTTTAACGACGAGCACGTTGTTGGGAATTCGTCAGATATGAGTCGTCTCAAAGTTACCTACTTTGGCCAAGGACAAGGTACAAATCGTAAAGGGCCAGAGCTTGAATTTGAACTGTAATATAAGTTATTTAGCAAACTTTTCACTTCTAAATTAGTTCTTTTTCTGTTTTAAATTAAACTTTTACATTAAAATTTTAATTCTGTTATAAAAAGCTCAATTCTAATAGTTATTTTGTATTTGATTAATAAAGGTTCCAAAGGAACATTTATTTCTTGACAGACATTTTAAAGTAAAATATAAAAGTTTATACACACTTTTTCACTTGCAACCAGCATTATTCAAGGAATTGAAAACAGGATAAATAGATGAGCAAGTAAGTCGGGATTTTTATGCAATTATATGATTCAAGGTTTCAACCTCAAATCTATGTAACACGTAAATGGTAAATTTGTTTGAAAGAAATTTAACTTTTTCAAAGCAGAATAACTGTTCTGTTTAACCAGGACTTTTCCTCACTTCCGAAGAAAATAAAAGTTTTCTATCTATGCATATATATATGGAATACAAGTTTCAGTACATATAAAACTCTTCTCTTAGAACAGAAAACTTAAAAGTAAGGAAATATCTGTCATGTCAGAACTAATTGAAAATTTTAACAGTTTCATTCAAGCCCTGCACAGGGCGCAACGAAAAGAATCCACGGTCAGCTTATAGCCACTATTATAACCAAGGCGTTGCAGCATTTTTACATCAACGAATTACCGAATCTTGTCCTGTTCGAATGAAAGTTCTATAAAATTGTATAGTACAGTTTTCAACGTGTAAAAAAAAAAGTGGGTGGTGCGTAGAATCCACATTAAACAGATATACAAAGGATCTCCCGAGGACTATAAATAACGCTGAGAAGTGAAGACGAAACATTGAATACGATGCGAGTTAACGACGATTTTATATTTGCAGTCTTCACAAGCGTAACAACGTCGTCGAACAGGGCAGATGTCGCACACGACACGCCGAGTCGGATCATTAAGACGGAATTATCGAATCGCGCCGCGGCAAGACGTTCAATTAGGTCAAACATCGCGTAATTAATCAGCGTAAATCAGGACGTTTGTACTTGCGGTGTCTCTATAATTCCTTGGATCAATATGGACAGGATTGCTGGCAACCACGACGCCGGAGCGGAGATACCGATACGTCGAGAATTGTTCTGATAATCGATTTTACCGTTTAGCGACGACACGTCCCAGGAAAGGACCATCCGCTCTCTCCACGCTGCCCGACGGACAGTTGTCGATGCTGTTTGCCACTGGCACATTTAGCAGCGCTCCGTCATTGAAACGGAGTGTCTCTTTATTTTTTAAATCTCCCGATTTTCGCTGTAGCTACTACGTAGAATTTACCTACCACGTCACATCCGATGAAACACCGCGAATTTTAACATTTTCGGCGAGGGTCACGTATGCGTGACTTTATCTATCAAGACGTTTCCGCGCGACTATGATTTCATTGTATATCTAGGACCTATGAGATATTACGTTTGTTTAAAATATTACTAAAGTATCATTTATTTACAGCATAAAGTGTGAAGAAACTATTTTGTGACTAATGGCAAGTATAATTCTTCCTATTCTAGACCAACGGCAGTACGTATCACTTATGTTATAAACACGTGCGTTAAGTATTGTACAGACCACGAGATAGTTTCCAAAGATAACCGAGTTTTCCAGAAACCATGATGATCGAGTCATTCTCATGAGCGACAATGAGAAATTTTGGAAACCTGTAGTCCCTATAATTTTTGATTGGTTTTGAACACGTCTGCCGTTTTATAACTCCTCAAAGAATAACTCAACGAAAGAAGACTCTGAAGAAAATAGAGGCAATGTGTTTGACGGTTTATAATAAAAAAGAAATCAACGTCATCAGGCGTCAATCGTTGATATCATTCCGAGTAAACTGAACAATTTTTAAACCTAAATACGGTGACGAAGAGGATGTATACGCTGATTCTCTATCGGATGTCGATCAGTGATAAAGATAATAAAAGTGATATTGTTGTAAGACGTTTTAGATTGATTCGACTACCAATTATATTCTGATGACGAAAACCATGAGAACAATTTCAATGACCAGTAGTGAATGGTTGGAGCGTGACTGTGATTTACAGCTGTATAATTTACAAGGGAATCGAGGAATTCGGATGATGTACGAAAAAAATGCCTCGAGGAATATCTTTGCAAAAATATCAATAATTTAATGAATAAAAAAATAATAATAAAGTTATGTATTACGTATTATCATGAATATATCTATAAATCGTATTATAGATATATACATATATAAATATTTCAAATCTTTTACAAATATATCTATAAATAGGTCTATAAATCGATAGTTTTAATTATATTTTGACTGCTGCTAAAAAAATCGTGCGTCATTCGAAAATCTCATTCTGTTTCTTTCCCTGTTGCACCCTCCCCCCCAATTTCTTCCTCCGCGTTCCGCACGGTGCTCCCGGAAGAAATTCTCGAGCAATTGAGGAAAGGAGAAAACTTACGAACGTGTGGTGAAATTTCCAGCAGTTGGTGCTCGTCGGTCGGGCAATACCCGGCGTACGAGCAGATGCATCGTGTGTGCTACTTCGCGGCAACCGTTGCCAATTGCGGCCTGTAGCCGAACGTATCTTTGCAATGCAAATCTCCTTCCGTACACGTAATACCTAACATTCGTCATTGTTAACGCGAACCGGCCGCACGGTCGGTACTAATCGGCGACTTAAACGTGGAGGAAGATCGAATGATAAGTCGCCCCGGGGGAAGGGGGCATTGCACGACGCGGTGTATTTACGAGGGAACGACGAAGGGAAACGCGCGTTTCGAAACGAAGAAAGGGATCTGCTCTCGCTTCGCTTTTCTTCGTATTTACGAGCGTCTCGACGAAAATTCTCCGGCCGAACGAGCGAAACGAGGGAAAAACGGCGACGTCGCGAGGATATCGGACTGGCAAACCTACCTTTAATTACGCGCGAAAGAAGCGCACGGGGGAGAGGGGGGGGGACTAAAGGGGAAGAAATTCACCTCCGTCGCAAATCTTATCTACTTAAGCGGCATTAATTTTCTTGCGAGCTCGATTACTAGGAGTACTTCCACTCGCTGCGTATCAGGCGGGACGAAATTTTTATTTGCCCGTTGCTGCAAATGTTATCACAAAGGGGACGACGAAATATCTTCTGAAACAGTATCCGGGGTGTTTCTCGTCGTTAAAGAGGGAAGAGATCGGAGAAATCGACGATTACGTTACTCATGCCCTGGCTCTCGCGCGCGAGGAACGAAAGCACGCGGTCGCGCGCCGTCGCATCGCAAGAAACACGACTTTTTCTCTCTCCTTTTCCTGCCGCCCTTATCTCGCAGACGGGAAATACGCACGAGGCTCGCGACTTAACGAGGTCGTAGCAGTTCAACCAGACATTAAATCGGTGTCTGGGCTAGCTAACAATTCCCCGTCGCATCGCTGTTTCTCTCCCTTCTTTTCCTCTTTTTTCCGAGACGACACTTCGTTAATTTCCCCCCGGGCGAGCGTGCGAGACGATTTCGAACAACCGCACGATCTTATTAGACCGACGCAAATGGAATACTATTTGCTGTATTACTCGGCAAGTTTGTTTTCAACAAACATCGGTTGGTTTGTCGTCTGATTGAAATTTTGCGATACATCGGTCAATTTAGATGAGACAGTGTCTCGTTTCGCTTGAAATACTTTTAAGCGTCGTATATTAAAACTTTGAAATCGTCACGATGTTGCAACTCGTTCAAATTTCGACATTTAACGCGTCTGACGCGAACGTAATACCTAACTCTTTGAATTCGAGTTGTTTTCCAATGTTCTTGAATTCATGCACTACGTTCCTTATTTAGTTACCATTATCACTGTTATTATATAATTTATTTCTTGATATTTTTCAAAGTGTGATAAAATTTATACCGTCACCGCCGGCGTGACATGCGAGTTTAAAGTGGTAAAAATCATTCCTGGAAAAACAAATGCTGTTCATTGTATCAGTATAGCGCATGGGGGAAAAAATGAGAATATTTTTTTTCTTACGAAAATTGTAAAAATACGAAACGATCCCTTACAACTCGCCGTATGATTCTTTCCTTATAATTTTATTAAACTCAAACTCAAACATTGGAGATGGATAAAATGTTAAGATTTTTTGAATTTTCTTGAATTCGATCCTAATATTCAAGTTATGAACAAAATGACGAGAGGAAAAAATTTTGTAAAAAAAAAAAAAATGTTAAGTTTCAAGACTCACTGGCGGACTTGGTCACAAACAAAATTTTTCAACGTTTTCACACGGCTTTTGAACTTTTACAACTTTCACTGTCTCGCTACGTGACGTAAAATCGTCTCTAAAATAAGACCAAGCGGACCTTCTTCACATCAATTTAAATCATCGATAATTCTTCATTATCAATATATGCAAACTGAACTCACATTAACACAAGTAAATGTAATTTAACCACAAGTTGCGCTGGCAACTGATTGCGGACCATAACGAGTGACCGAACCCGTATGACAATAATTCGTCGCATTCTTTTCACTGAACAGAAATTATTGAGAAGTAATAAACTGAAGTAACAAGTTGTTTTATTGAAATATACTTAAAACTGAGAAAATATCGCGACTTTGGAACAAAAAAAATCGTCGTTTCAGCGCCAAAGGTTAAAAACAGAAAGTTAGCGAAACGGCATTACCATCCCACGTTTCGCCGAAAATTCGCCGACGGTACACACGACGTACCCGTGTTCCGTTTTCTTTAAAAAACGGTTACAGCGTAAAGCAATTTCTAAGATTGCTACACGCGCTTTCGTCCCGAAACGACTCCCCCCCCCCCCAGAGTACACTTTGTTCTGTTAATGTTTGCCTCGTTTCATCCCGCCTGTGTTGAGTCCCGGTTACGAAGCGAGCGCGCTCGCGTGTTTGGCACGCAGAATTTCTTAATCAAGTGCTCGTTCACCGACTTTGCTCCGTGAGACCGTATTTGAACGGGCTTGCTGCAAGTTGTCTCGACTCTACGCGTCGATCGAACTCGCTGGTCGCGTTGTCCGAGCGTGGAAGCAGAGACTGGACGAAGCAGCGACAGAACTATTTGAACTATATGCGACGAAGTGAAGAAAGTTTCGAATTGTTCAGCGACGCACCAGGGTTATTATATCGCGTTATAATTCGCGGGCGTAATAAATTATGCAAAAGCGTACGCACGATAATTTCTTCGACAAATATTTGCTAATTATATCGTACGCGGCGGCTCGTGTCGATTGGTGCAATTTAAAACCAAAATTGCGTAAATTCGCAAACAGCGAATCGGTGAAGCGTGAGTGCATGTACGGAGAGGAGAGTGAAGGGAACCGGGATGGAAGAGAGAAAGGGAGAAAAAGGGAAAGAGGATGGAGAGACACGGGTGTGCTGATGGCAAAGCGCTGCTTTGCCGAACTCACAGGTCATGTTGCGGTCGGACGTTTAATATTAATCGCCGTTCAACCCGGCACGCATTTCCTTCTGTAAATACGCCGGTATATTCGCCGCGGATAGTTGAATTTTCCATAAAACGACGGACCGCCGAAAGGATCGTTAATGCACAACAGCCGTTTTATCTCACGGTTAAGCAAAATTATCGCCGGCCAATGCTAATGCTTAATTAATTCGATTTCGAGCTGTTTGGCGGGCAGATCCGGTTCGGAAGAATTTATGATATCACCTTTGGAGATCGTGCGTGACGCTAGTACATTTCACGTTCCTTTCTCCCTCCCTCCCTCTCTTTCTCTCTCTCTATTTCAATCGCGACTACATTTATATTTCTACGACGTATCAATCCATTAAAGAGACATATCTTGATTTAATTTTATTACGAAACAAATTGATAACGCACAATCGGCTCGTTGAGCCACGATTAAAATTCATGTACGAGGTTCGTGAACGGGGGACTACTTCTCTAAAATTCATTATTCATCCGACAATGGACTGCGTATTCCATTAAAATATTTAAATAACGTTACATGCTGGAACATCGCCGGAGTAGAGCGTAAAAAACTTGACTCGTAATTGTTGCGAATCACTGGCGTAATGCTGATTCGTAAATTATGGGCCGTTTTCTTAATCATCGTTAAGAAAGCGATTAACCATTCGAATTGTTTGCACGGAATAATTGACCCGCGGTTCCACTCGGATCACCATAAAATTAACATTCTACACCGAGATAAGACTCGATCATTTGTATCCCTACGATGGCAACCGATCCTAACACGTATTATTTATTAAAACTATCATTACAGAAATTTTATAAATAATTGTACAATTTTATCATTGTGCTATTTTAATTTAACATTTTGTTCTAATTTTATTAATGTACAATCGAACTTGTCTGATTTCACACTATCGTTTCATCTACTTAAAAGATACGCGTATTCTTGTCTAAATTAATATCAATTTCTGCTTGGACAGAAATATAATTATATAAATCTGTTTATTTCAATCATCATTTAAATTATAATGTACGAAGGAATATTTTGTCACGATTGTTCTAGCTTATTTATATTAATATTTTTGGGTTAAAAATGAAATGTTTATATGTATTGGACTAAAATCAAGTATGATATATATATATACATATATATATATATATATATATATATATATATCTTAATCATTTAAGATTTAGGTTCAATACTTTTTTACTTGTAATTTAATATTCTTTCGATTTATCATGAAAAAAAATATATGGTTCAATTAAAAAAAACAAAGACGAGCTGAAAAATTTCGTACAAAAGTTGTTGCGCCATATTTTTACCTGCCTTCAAATCATATAACTTTTGTGTTAATCAATTTTCCATTAGACGCATAATTGAAAATTTATTTCAGACGTGCGAGTTGCGTGAATCACGTGTATACATGATGCTCGCCGTGAAACTACTGCTAAAATACCTCCCTGCTCAAAAAAAAAAAAAATCCAGATTTTTCACCAACGACCCTCGTGTATCGCGGAGAAGTGCGATTTTAAGCGGAGGAAATTTGCAAAAATTTGAAACAACGACCGACTCGAAAGTGTGACGAAAGCGGGTACGATCGATACGATCGACCTCGTTATTCTCTCTCTCTCTCTCTCTCTCTCTCTTTCGAGGGACTGACACGCGCTTGGATTCGCCGAGAAGGTTGTGTCTCTCGTTGCAACGCGATAACGCTAATACCGAGCGGCACTCACCTTATCAAAAGTTCACTTGACGCTCGGGCGCGACAAAATCTGAGAAATTCGGAACACGAGCACCGTCGAGCTCGAGGCGCGGCGCCGGCGGTTTCGCCTTTCGCCACCAGAGGACTTGTATATACATAGTACGTACACGTACAGGCGCGAAACACAACTCCCTAAGCGCCGTTTTTTTTTCTTTTCTCACGGTTGCTCTAGCGACGATACAAATTCGTTGCAGCTACCACGAGTCAAATCGTCGCAAGTTTTCGGATTACCGCTCGCGAAAGAAGTTACGAGTCACTGAGTCGAACATCGTATTTGAGCGCGCGTATCAACGATAATAAACACCCGGAACAATAATCGATGCGCCGAGGTTTCAGTATTCGCGCGCGAGCCTCAGAACGCGTGCTAGACTTCCCCGGCTTGAAAATTGCACGCTCACCCTCGAGAAAGGTAGTTAACGTCTACACTCGAGGCTCGAGTGCTCCGTCTTAATTATGTCTCAACGTTTCTTTTCGCGGCGCGTCGACAGAGCTCGCGCAATTCGATCGTGATATCGTCGAGTATCGTGGGCGAAGAGTGGTCGGGAAAAACGAACGTTCGTGAACTTCTTTTTGATACTCAAGTACATCAAGTTCCTTTCACCTGGCACGTGTCGTTATCGTAATTACAAATCCAGCGTGCTAATCGTCCGCTCCTTCGACAAATTTGAATTCACAGCTAACTCGGTGTACTTAAGGCTGCAACACGACTAGCAATGATTTCCCGTTACCCACTTACTGTTACGACATTAACTACACCGGCAACGTCGATTTCCATTGTGATTACGGCGGATTGATCGTATTATGGCTCTTTAATCGCGGCTCGTTGTACATAGTCGACGAAGCATTAACTCATGTCTCGTAAAATATCGCCCGATTCGAAACATCGACAAAGAATACGTGTCTCTCATTTCTATTTTCTTACTCACCTTTTTAGACTAAACTTTCCGTTTCGAAGTGCTTCGTTAAAAGCGTGGAGTGCACGAAACATTATCCTAAATCAGAGGCGTCGAACTTCTTCCTCGCCGCCGGTCGCACGAACTACTCATTTCTTCCGCCGGTTTTCCGTCACTGTGAAAATTGGTTCTTACTCTGTTCCACAGCGAACTACTTCCCTTGAATTTTAGCAGCTACAATAACGAAAAAACTTTATATATCTAGAGAGAGTGTTCTGGCCGTGACCCTCTCGACGCGGTGGAGGGGATAGAGCTAGCGATCATGAGAGTGGGGGCAAGGGCCGCCAGTTAGCCACTTCTGCACTAAATAGGATATATAATCTGTCCAACGAGACGAGACAGTAGACGTAAACAAAACGTTCACGTGCTCGATTGCAGCATCAAGTATCATTGATAGATCTTCAGGAACAAATTGATAAGAATAATCTATCATTCCTATAGCGATTCATTCGCAGGGCTCTGGAATTCGAGATTCGGCCTTGTTTTAAGCGCATATCGATCAAACGTGTGTACAGTTTAAACCATTTGAAACGAAGAATTATTTTGAAGATAATCTCCAGAAGCGAGAAAACAGTTTTCGCTTATGTTAAGAAAACATCTTTAACTGGAAAAGTGCGATGAGCGATGAGAATATTGCAAATACTTTTCGTACGAATAAAATGGCACACCGTGTGTGTGTGTGCAATTGGCTTTTCGGAATATTTTTATTACAAAGAGCTGATTACACACCATGTGCATGATGCATAATAAAAAGAGGAGTAATTAAAATCGAAGAGAATTTATTTAAAAAATAGAGTAAACAAACATGAAATCATTGTTTCAGTTTCAGTAATAAAAATTTTAGAAATTCGCGAATAAATTTTAAGAAAATACTGCAGAGGTAATATAAAGTATTTGTAAAACGTATTTTTTTTCTTTCTCACATTCCACATCGCTGTCACTATCCTCTGTAACTGTTTCTCGACTCTTTTTTCCTGTTTCCTTGAAGCAAGAATGTAGGAACCTGCGAAGATAATCGCGACATCTATTGATTGCTGATCGTGTGATGTGTGCGTTATGCGATAGTACGTCTGAGTGTGGTACTATCTGTGGTTGCGAAGTCTGGCGCCTTCGTTTGTTTTTTCGATCATCGATTGTTGCATGATATCCAGAGAACGTCTAAGAGAGCGCAAGTAAAGATTCAGTGTTTAATATCTTCGATATTCTCATTATCCCATAATTAATTTCATCGTTTTCACTCGCTGCTGGCTGCGAGTTACTCACTTTATTTAACTCGAAACCAATACAAATTTTAATCTTCGCACACCTTTCTCTATTTTACTCTATTCCAAACCTTATCTCCACGACTACTTTTTCACTACTAACTGACGACTGAGGTTCAAGATTATCGCACACACGACGTGTAACTCGTTCTTTTTTTTCGCTAGGAAATTCCGTCTCGGAATGGATTAAGTCTACTACCTCGTCCCGTTGGACATATAATATTTTATAGATAACATTTTCCAAAGCAGTCGACCTACGAGGGTAGTTTCGAGCATGTAGGTGTACGCGATTCGATATTTTATCACCGTTGAAATATGACGATAAAGAGAAAGACGCGTGTAGTTGCTGATTCAGTAACCTATCGGTCGATTAGGTGGCGAAGTTTCCAACATGGAGACGATGCGTTGACAACTGGCCGAGTTGGTTTAGCGGTCAGGGGGTTGATTTATGACATAATCTGCAACGCTGGCTGACAAGGTAAAGCGGAATATGAAACCGTGCTATTTAATTACGTCGCGGGTGCAACGGATACCATAAATGAGAAGAGACAAAATAACGGGCATTATCGTGATCGCCGGCCGACACACGGTCACGATTGCAATTTCATTTTTATTACTTCGCGTCAACGATAAATCCGCGAGCAACAACAGTGCTCCGCTGCAACAGAGAACAGAGGAGATCTCGGTATCGGTGTTACAACGCTTCGCAGAAACGTTGCCCATTTGCATCACAAGGAAGAATGACTAATAATAATACCCTTATTACCAATTTTTCTTTTATCATACTTGAGTGGAAAATTTTCACAAAGTAAGAAAGAAACTTCATGTCTCAGTGAAATATCCCATATAAAATTTCAGTGCTCTTTAATAAAAAAAAAAAAAAAAAAAAAATAGGAACAAAAATATGATGAAAAATTACGCGAGAAAGAAGAAATCTCAAAGATATTATTACGTACATACGTGTAATTGGAACATGTGTTATTATTATTATTGTCGAAACAACGACAGGAATGTGGACTAATTGTTTCAGTACGATAGTATTTAAAGCGATCGATGCGCAAAGCTACTTTGCAGTTATCACTCTGGTAAATTGTTTCTTTTGAGACAAACAAACGGCACAACGCTTTTGAGCTTTTCTCGACGAAGTTGTTTCTCACACTGTTGGAAAAACATTGACCGATAAATCTTAATGACGACAATAGGTATTTTCTGTTCTCTTTGATATTTTCAGGTTTTTCGTGTTATTTTCAATAATTTCTTCCGCTAATTTCTGTTCACTCCAATTTACATTATCTAAGAATGCAACACAGTTTGGTAATAATAATGATCAGAAAATTGCACGTGTAATAAATGTTCCGGTGAAAATTGAGCTCCGGTGATACTGGCCAGGAAAATTGCACGTATTATATACACTGACGATGAAAATGGGTTAATGAACCATTGCTTCGTAACACGTACGTGCTACAATATCCGACGTAACGAAAGAGAGGCAGAGGAGTAATCGAACGACAAGAGTCACGAAAGTCGTATTTATCGCGTGGCGTTTTCTGAATGCACGTCGCGGTCGTGCATCGACAGATCGACGGATATAAACGAGATATTACCGATAGATTTCGCTTACGAACGAACACCGATATAAGCGAGTCGCGGCTCGTGGCGATTTCCGATCAAAACCGTTTGAATCGTTTTCGCCACTCGCAGCGGTTATTCGACACTTGATATCGATTGTTCGCTTATCGATGTATCGGCTCCGATTACCCGACAGGAAATATAAGCTGTCCTTAACGCAGCAGAGCCGAAACGGTTACGCGATGTGATCGAAAGCAGCGGTGATATCCTCGCGAAATCCTGGCACGTCGATATCAATTAATTTGGCTACATTTCCGGCTTCCTGACTGGCATGCCGCCAATTCTGTCTGAGATACCGCCACAGATATTCCCACAGATGATACCTCTTCCTCCGGGACACGGGCATGCATCACCGCGAGGAAAAATTGATAGCAATTTCAGTTACGCGTGTTTGAACAACGTGTACGTGTATATATTTTTACGAGTGTACGTGCATACATAGCGGCAAGTGCCACTGTAAATCGTTTCATAGATCCGCTATGTTAATGAGTATTGAAAAAAAAAAGGAATTGAAAATGTAGCGCTTCTAAAAATACTCGCTTTTTCATCAAGCCTATATATCCGTTTCTTTAACACCGATCTATGTACGCTTGAGATAGCAACGTGGGAAATGCGTTCGGTTCTATAAATTTTCCATAAACTGTGAAAAATAAACGCGAGATTGAAACGTTAAATCTTTTGCACGACTGCTTAAGCACGGCGCAAATGGCTTGTGAAATATTTAGTCTTTTGCGGTGGAATAGCTCCTATAAGCTATAGACTGGTTACTGCTATCTTAGAATATTTATACGTTATGGTTATGCTTATTTATTCGTTCAATAGCATCTCGGATACGGGACATAAACACCGCATTCCACGGAGTTATATTTTTTAAGATCCCTGTGAAAACTTATAAAAAGCACGAATTTTTAAATAAGTTGTTTAAACAGAGGTTTGAAGAGAAAATTTGAAATCTTTTTGCAAAATAATAGGCACCGTTAAATTCGCTAAGAAACGCTAATTTCATCAATTTACACATGAACGATATCTTCGATCATTTCCGAGATACTCGATAGAATATGTTCTCTATCCCCAACTTTGACCATAGTTTTCACCCCTTCAACACCACTGTCGATAAAAAAAAAAAAAAATACGGGTCAAATATTTTTTCTGAAAACTATAAAACTATGCCAAATTTCATCGAAATCGGTGATTCACACTTTGACATATCAGATTCTTTCCCCTGTTCCCTTGTCGAGTGTGACTCGACATCACAGTTTTTATCTCATGTCGAATCATACTCGATATTTTCAAGTCGCCAAAAGAAACAGAATAATTGAAGAAATATAACTTCTTCCGCTTTTGAAGTTTTAACCTCTTGCGCGCTGGAATGACGTGCCACGCAATGTTGAGAATTTTTTATCCGAAAAATTGCAATATTTTCTCAGTTTCAAGTATATTTAAATATAACCCAGGCAAAATAAATAGTAAATTTATTACTTCTCAGTAATAATTTCTATCCAGTGATATCATACCGAAGTGATATCAAAAAGCGACGAATTATCTGTTATACGGTTTCGTCACTCGTTATGGTCCGCGAACCAGTTGCCAACGCAAGGGATTAAACACGTTTTAACATTATACGTTAAGAACTTGCGTTCGTCTATGTTTCGATAGGCTATTACGCGATTAGCCTATCGCTGCTGGTTCCAGGGACTCCAGGGAGTCCAAGGTGTCCAGGCGTCCGTCTGCATTCCGCTCGGTTCCTCGCGAACTGCTCGTTTTGCAAGCTGCTCTCTTCGGTTACCGCGAACTTCAACAACGAAATCGCCGGATAAGCGTCTCGATAGGAGGGCCGTTTCCTTTTCGCGTCGAGTGACTGCTAACTACTTGTCGGTGAATTGATAGTTAAAAAAATACGAAGTCTGAGAGTACGAGAGATGTTCTGTACGTTCGTGCGAAATTCAAAGATGCAAGAAATACCTCGACTAAAAATTTTGGCGAACGAAACAAATTTTTACTGAACTCCTTAACTCTCGAGGATGTTTCGTTCAATTCTCTCTTGTAGGAAGTTAATAATAAAATTAAATTGAGTGAAAAATTCTGAGATCGAGCAGCGTAAAGTTTGAACTTTTTAACAAAATTTTGGCAAACCAAGTGTGTTTCAGTAACAACTGTTTAAGATGCTAAAATACTCGGAGGGAGAAAAAAAAAATGATGCAAAAAAATTGCCAAAAAAGTTGAATTCGAATAAAATTTCAGTCGGAGAATTTATTCGAAATGTTGTTCGAACAATGTCCAACTCTGTCGAGCGAGGAGGCAGAAAGTAACCAGTGCTCGACGATCATTCCAAGTACCTCGAACGAACTGACAATCAGACTCTTGACTGAGTGTGAATCGAATTATCCCCTAATGCCGAAACTCCTCCCATCCGGTTCGCTGGCAACGGAACGTCGAAAACAGCGGCCACGTGCGTAAATCTTGGCGGCGGATCGTCGCAAAGTGGCGACTTTATTCCTGCCAAACGCATCTGTCGTCTCTCGAACGAGAGAGAAAGAGAGAGAGAGAGAGAGAGAGAGAGAGAGAGGCGAAAACGGGAGAGTGGAAGGAATGTGCGCGCGACGCATTATAATAAAATTGACGCAGGGGCCTTGCGCGCCCGCGGATCGAACAAAACACGCTTTTGTGTCGCGACGGCGAACAAAGCCCCGGACAACGCAATTGCGGTACAGCGCAATGCGGCGCGGTGCGCGCAGGATGCGAGCGAAAGAGAGAAACGTAGGAAAGACTGAAGGTGACGAGGGACGGAGGGAAAGGAAAAAAGTGCAAGCACGAGTCTTTTACAACCGCAGAGTATGTAAAGCGAGAATCATGCGCTATTCACCGGAGTCACGTTGCAACCGTCTTGCCGTTGCCTTACAACGGCCCGAATCAAGTATGAATATGTATTAATTACATTTATATAAATATAAATAATTTATATATGTATATTTTTATATTTTATATACAATACGAATTTGTGCATTATTATGTATATATTTATTTATTAAATTACAATATAAATAATTTATATATATATTTGTATATTTTATTTATGTGTAAGAATTATGTTTATTTGTAAGAATTATTTATTTCTGAGAAAGAAGAAAATAATGATAAAGTGAATGACGATGCATTTAGACTTAGGAGTTGAATTAAATAATTCATCTTATTAGACTTTTCTTTCGATCGATCTTTTCACTTGTTTGTTCGTCCTTCGGAGAACGAAATTTTTATTTTAGCTTGTTTGTCCACTTATTTTAAACGTGGATTAAGTAAAAGACAAAATGAAAGGATACATTTAGATTTAGATATTTCATCTTACTAGATTCTTCCTTCTTTCGATCAATCTTTTCACCTGTTTGTTCGTCTCTTTGTAATATTTCACAGAGCGAAATTTTCATTTCGCCAGTGTAGAAAAACGCTGTAGCACTCGTTAAACCAACGTAGGAACCTGTAGGCGGTAGCTAATTTTCAAACGTCAGACTTACGAAGGAAGAATCTGCGGCGACCTAGATTATTTGATTGGCGAGAGAGATCGTTGATGAACCAACTCCGGTCGAAGTGTCGATTTAGAAATCCCCATTGTCAGTCACATCTTCGCAAATATTCTTTCAGACATCGTATACATTATATCTCGTCGTATAAGTTATGGTTTCGACTTAAAAGAAAAAGCGAGTTGCAACCCTCTAAAATTTTAACTCTTCTGTGAATTTTAAGAATTTAATCTCTTCAAGTATTATATAAGCATCTAAAGATAACGTTACAATTACTGCTGTTAATTTGGCATTAGGTTTTTATTTTACGAGACAAAGATATTCGGTCTTTAAGGAGGTTTCACAGCTTACAATCACTTTTCTTTTACATCTGTAAGTTACGTTTCTCAACTGCTTCTTTTATACCTTCTTTTTAATGCGGTCCGTATACACACATGCGTACGAGGCAAGTAGTTTAATACTAGGACGATAGATGTCGCGCATCCATCCACATGTGTACATGTTATACACGATTTACAGTTATTCCTAAACAAAATTACAATGAGCAACGCCAAGGATAACATCTACGAATAGAAAATCTTAAAAATCGTATTTCTCGCACGAATTTTAAAAGAAAATCAGCTTCAATCGCGAGATTTCTTCTACCAATTCAACCGACGTAATAATCGAAACGCACGAGCAAACCCCCCCCTCCCCCGTCATCGCGAAAGGGCCAAATTCACAAGCCACCGAACGATTCGATCACCCAAGCTCCCCAACCCACCCGGTGGTGTAATATCCCGATGGCCCGCGAAAGAAGGGAGCAGCGTAAGCGAAACAAAAATCCCGAGAGGGTCAAGAGAAGATGAGGCACGAGCCGAACGAAGAGGGGTAGTCTCGTGGCAATGGCAATTTCCTTTCCGTTTTGTATCCAAGGGGCGAGAGAGCTGCTACGACGCGGCTCTCCTCGCGTACGCCCCCTTATCGAAGGGATGGTGATGCACGAGTGAATCATCGGTCGGTCGATGGTAGGGATCGGCTCTCCCTTAACAAGATATGTACATCGAGTTTCGAGGAGGGTGCACACGGCGATAAACAGTGCGCCGAGGTCCGGTACATATTCGGGAACAATAAAGGAACGAGGCAGCTACCCTCGGGGTTTTAGGGGCGCGAATTTTCCCTGCGTGAACTCTCGTGAAGATTGCTTGTGAGAGGGCTGTTATCCGAGTCGCGAGGCAAACGGATCGAGGATTTTCGCGACATTTTTAAATAACTCTTGACTCGTGAAATTTCTTGCGTAAATATATTATAAAAAAAAGTATTCCTTCTCAATGATATGTTTCGTGTTAATCGCCGTTCCAAGTCGTTTATTCCATAATCTGTTTACTAAGTTTCCGAACTAATTTAACTAATCGTACGTGGATAAAACTTTTAATTACGAACAAAATCGAGCAAATTCGATTGAACGTACGAAAATATTCAATGTAAAGCGTAAAATTAAAGTCGAAATCAACTTAAAAAGAAACATTTAAATTTGAGTTAAACGTTGTTACAAATAATTCATGGTAGAATTGATATCATAATGTCGCCTGGATTCCCAATTCGGGCCACTGTGGATCCTCGGCGACGCGACGACTAAATTGCTTACATGGTAGCGGCATGAAATCGCTACCTGACAACAACCAAGTACAGAGAGTACATGGAAAATCAGCTTGCGTTTATCTCAAGCGTACGCGGTGATATACGCAGGTCGTTGACGCCGGTTCGTAAACTACGCCTACGTATTTCGCGCGTTATTTCGTATTTTTCGCTCGACACGGTCCGCGACGACAGAGTTAGTGGCAGAAATTCTCCAACGATGACTATTTATATTCGACTCGCGGTAGCTTCGCGGACAAGATCATTCTGTCGGCGGCCAAGTGTTTCTACGCCAAACAAGAAAAATTTCTTTTCACGAACGGAAAGTTTCGAAGTTGATGCGCGGACAATGGCGGGGCGGAAAGTTCAACTGGTCAAACTTGCGATTTCTGGTTATGAAGCGGACCGTTGGAATAAATTTTCGCGCTCCATGAAATCGAGGGTGAAGCTTTCCCCGCCAGTTTCCGGGATTTTGCTTTGAAAATAGAGAGATGAGAAGTTCATTTCCACGGCAACTTTCGTACCGTCACGTGCCTCGTTGCTGGACAGACGCTGTCTTTGACGAATTCTGCTATCGTGCACGCGCGATATTAAGTTATAAATAAAAAAAAAAAAAAAAAAAAAACTATGACAGAGACATTACCGAGAGAAAGTATCATCCGTAACGTAAAAGCTGAATATTCGACGAAAAACACGTCAGTTTGCAGTGCAACAAGCTGCATGACAGCTCCAAACGCGAACCTAGATTCGGCAGAACCTGGTCTGGGCTCTCTTGTGCATGCCGTAACAACAACGGTGTATGATCGAGTTTCCATTACCGTGGACATCGTCGCCGACCGGTTAAAATATCACCTAATTTAAACTCGGCCGTGGAAACCGGGAAACACCAGCGAGCCGAGTAATTCGGGAGAAACGGTGCGAAAATTTCGTAGGCTTACTAATTTCAGGCTGTTTCCACGCTGGCTGGACCAAGTGTATTCACTGAAATCGGTATCCAGGCACGTTCTACCAATTACAGTTGCATCAGACCCCGGGGAAATCCAAGCGGACAGGGACGAGGAGAGCGACGCGCATTGTCCCACGCGTGTACAATCGTGTGAAATAATCAAAGTGCGTGTGGGCCACGTTGCCTGTAGCTTTGTCGTGGTTCGTGTCAGGATTCGCGGCAAAAATATCGACACAAACCCCTATAGCGGGAGTTTACAGACAAAACACGATGGATATCGGTGTACAGGCGGTGAACGACAGAGATTCGGAGTAAATAAAGCGGAAAGATTGCAACTGACAACTTGAAGGTAGAATAAATCGATGATCTTTTTGATTAACGCGTCAAGTGCCGTGCATTCATTTATCTTCGTTTGTGCCCGTACGACACACAGTAAGCAGAATCACATCCAGCGTCCCAAATCGCATTTTTGCGAAGAAAATACACCACTGCTGGGAAGAGATATTAGTAGAAACGTGACTAAGTTACAACATTGAGACTGTTCCTGACGAAGCAGACCATAAAATGTTATCGTCAGTGTTTATACAAAAATACGTGGCTACCATGATCCTCGACATCCTACGCAGCATTCACGACGTTGCTAGAAAATGGAAAATCGATCACTTTCTCCGAAATTAATCAGAAAATAAAAGTGGTCGTTCGTATTCGTTCCGTATAGTCTTCAAATTGCAATAGTACCGGACAATTTCGTTCGAGAAAGAAACATGGAAAACAACGATCCCGTTGCCGGCGTTTAAAATCGGATTTCAAGGTGGCGCGAATGGCACGATTCGGCAGAATGGAACGGCCCCTTGTACAATTAAGACGAGATTCAGGGAAACAATCTGGACGAGCGAGGACGGTGGATGTTTCGTTAAAAGGAGCATTACCACCCGGTTGGAAAGTTTATACGGAACGTGAAGAACATACGGAAGGCCGGAACCGAGGGAGGCACTTTGTCAGCTGTTCTCTCTGGAGCAACAAGAGCCCCTCTCTCTCTCTCTCTATCTCTCGGTGCAACAACGATGGCGCAGGACTGTCCAGGCCAACTTCCTCGTCTCCTTCGCAACCTAAGTTGTACTCGAGCAACGTGAATATAAATGAGACTAACGAGCTCTTTGTGATGTCGGTAATGACGCTAGATTGTAGTCGGAAACAAGCGAACGGTCAACTCTCGCCGGATTCCACACGTTGTCGTTGTCACGACCGGCCATCGTCAGCCCGTAGCGTGTTATTACATCGTATCGATGAACGTGTATATTAGCAGAACCTTGGCAATGAGATACGCTTCCTTCGTAGACCACCGCGACACGTTTGCAGTACCGTTTTAACAATTCACGGTGCGACGATTCTGCTCTTTTTCAATTTCGTCCAACAAACTGACTTCGTGTTACGTTCGTTCGTCCTTTGTAACATTTCTCTGAATATGAACCCTTGTTACACGATTTCTTCGTTAAAAAAAACGACGCACGTGTTTAAGTTTTGCTCATTGACGACATCCTCGACAACTGAGAAAGTAACGATTTCGACGGCTGTTTCTTCGATCGATCGAATCAACGGTTAGAAACGTGTATACGAATATCAAACGTGACGTTGAACAGCATTGGGTATTCCGATCACGGGCAACGATTTCGAAATAATTATGCGACGATTGCCATCGGAAATCACTGCGACTCTCTGTTTCGGGACCGGTTACATTTATATATTATCCTCGTCACGTATCTCATAACGCCGTAGAAAGTACGTAATCTTTTAAACGAGAGAATTATCTCTCGCGATGCCAGATCACACTCTTACGAACGAGCAAATTTGCATTTAAATGTGCTGTCCACGATGATCTATACGATCTACGGTTTTCTTTATTTCACGTTAATATTTGATTAACCTCTTGCGCTGGAATGACGTGCCACGCACGTCGAGAATTTTTTCTCCCAAAAATTGCAATATTTTCTCAGTTTCAAGTATATTTAAGCAAAATTTGCAAATTGCAATATTTTCTAAGTTTCAAGTATATTTAAGCAAAATTTGCAAATTGCAATATTTTCTCAGTTTCAAGTATATTTAAGTAAAATTTGCAAATTGCAATATTTTCTCAGTTTCAAGTACAATTAAGTAAAATTTGCAAATTGCAATATTTTCTCAGTTTCAAGTATATTTAAGCAAAATTTGCAAATTGTAATATTTTCTCAGTTTCAAGTATATTTAAGCAAAATTTGCAAATTGCAATATTTTCTCAGTTTCAAGTACATTTAAGCAAAATTTGCAAATTGCAATATTTTCTCAGTTTCAAGTACATTTAAGCAAAATTTGCAAATTGTAATATTTTCTCAGTTTCAAGTATATTTAAGCAAAATTTGCAAATTGCAATATTTTCTCAGTTTCAAGTACATTTAAGCAAAATTTGCAAATTGCAATATTTTCTCAGTTTCAAGTATATTTAAGCAAAATTTGCAAATTGCAATATTTTCTCAGTTTCAAGTATATTTAAGTAAAACTTAATTAAAATAGGTATTATCAAGTAAAATGTACTTGAGTAAAAATAAGCAAAACGATTAATAAATTTATTACTTCTCAATCATTTTTATCCAGTGATATCATACAGACGAGTTCAAAAAGAAAGCGACGAATTATTGTATACGTATTCGGTCACTCGTTATGGTCCGCAATCAGTTGCCAGCGCAACGTGTGGTTAATCATCGAACGTCGACCTCGCACCTGCGATCGAAGACGTACGAATTTTCCCTCTGGTTCAACTTCCAAAATCCATCCTCCCGACGCGAGGATTACCCCGGTAGGATTATCTCGCGACGATAAACGACGAAAATTGGAACAGAGCCAGCGGAAGTACAAGAGAGAACAGGCGCGAGAAATCGTAGGAACCGTGCACGTGAATCGTTAATCACGCCGATCGGACAGCAACACGTAACATGAATAATTGGCGTTGCGGGCCGATCGTGAACGGTCGAACCTTCTCCTCTCGAATCAATTACCAGTTGCCAGATGGGGCACAGCGTCTTGGAGAGTAGAAGAGATCGAGTAAAGGGATCCGTGTAAAGATTATCAAAGAAATTGTTTCAGCGGTAGGAACGGTAATGGGACAAGGGGATCGGCGCATCTCGGCCACCGATATTGATGGACTTCCGCGAGCGGAGAAGTCGCGATACCAGATAAGAAAACCCCGAAGGAGATCAAACGACGACGGAGCGAGATGTCGCGGGATGGAAAACGCGACGAAGAAGTTGAAAGGGAAAAACAAAAAAAAAAAAAAAGCGCGACGACAGATAAGAAAGAGGAGCCGGGAAGTGGAAACCGAGGCTTGTTATCCGTGACAAATCTAAGGAAAATTAAGAAAGAGAAGGGCAAAAAGGGAAGGTAATCGATATCGAGTTGGGGGAGAAATGACGAGGAACATCAAAGGAGTGCACCGTTGTTTCAGAGGATCAGTTATTGACAACGCAACGCAGCGATAATGCCGGTTCGAGGAACGGTGCGCAATAAAATGCGATCGTACCGACCGTGTCTTTAATAACGCGGAGCTGTAAAACGCGCGTTTGAACGCATGTCAAGGCTCACGATACAGATGCGCGCCGAATAATAAAAGGAAAGGCGCTGCCGAGTTTCAATTGTCCAATTGTTTCAGTTTCGCAAGTATGAAACGAACTGGAAAATACGCCTCAAGTATTTGCACCGTGTGTCTCACATTTTCTTCCGAAGCATAGTGAAATCTACTCTGCGCGTTGCTGGTCGCGAATCACACGCAATGAATCTAAAATGGTCGACACGACGACTAGTAGTTGTCAGCCATTGCGATAGTTCACGGTTCTAACGTCTGCAAATTCTGTTTTCCCTTCGCGGATTGAATCTTGGCCGACGGTTCACTGATTCAACAATCGGCTAATTCGCCGTGCAATTTTCAGCGAGATAAGAATCGTAATAAAAAGAATTTGCACAAACGTGCGTTTTGCAGTCGCAGAAAACCTTTAAATAAATAATCGTACAAACTTCCTTCCTTATCGCCCTCCATAACGAAATTACACGAAGAGCCATCCGAAAATAATTCGAGATCAAATCAGCCCTCGAAAGGAACGCCGTTCAAATCTCGCGATTACGCAATTAAACGTCGTGAACCACGAGCAAGTTCCTCCACGCACGGAACCGAGATTCAACTTCAAACAAAGTTGGAGTACACAGTGTCTCCGGATAGACTTTATGCGTGTAAGCTGGCCCGAAGAGCACGCGAGGCGTATGATTCTGTACACGGGATGCTGTGTGTATATAACATATGAGTATATATATATATACAGGGTGTTATGTAACTGGTGGTACCAGCGGGAAGGTGGTGATTCTATAATACGCGAAAAACTGAATAAAAGATATAGAGTAAAATTTTTTCATGCGAAGCTCTGTTTCCGAGAAAAATGGCTTTGAAAGTTTATCGGATTTCATTATTATCTCTACCAACATTTGTAAACATTCCCAATGCTCGTACGCGAAGATACAGAATGTCTACTTTTCACCAATTTTTTTTTAGTTTAAAAATTGTTGGAAGTGACGTCCACGTTGTTGCACGCACAACTGTGCTCTTCTTATTAAATTTCTACGAACATTTTCTAACGTGTTATTTCGTAGTTTCAATGTTGCAAACGCTATAATAATTTTTTTCTTTCAATTGTTCAACGTTCGCTATGTCGCTAGAATGCACCATAGATTTAACATGACACCGTAAGTAAAAATCCAGCGATCACAGGAGATTGTGGTGGCCAAGGTATTTTTCCACTGCGGCCGATCTAATATTGGTAATTTTCGTTTTAGAAAAACTTCTCACTTCACGACTAAAATGCGACGGTGCTCCATCTTGTTGGTAAATTAAATTTCTTCGAATTTCAAGAGGGATGTCTTCCAATAATTGAGTTGAATCTTGATCAAGTGCACGCGTACCCGATAAACTTTCAAAGCTATTTTTCTCGGAAACAAAGCTTCGTACGAAAAAATTTCATTCCATATTTTTTATTCGGAATCACTACCTTCCCGCTTGTATCACCAGTTACATGACACCCTATATATATATACGTATTCCAGAAATAACGTGAAACTTCTTCGCGAAACACACGTTACTCGACTGGTAGGGAACAATGCCTGCAAGTCTGACGATGTGGTTCCCGTATCCGGCAGGGCAGCTCGCGTGCACGCGTGTGCGTGCCGAGGAAGCGAGGTAGCCGAGGCTCTTTTATTCCCCTCCCCCTCGAATGTCGTTACACTCGTATCCTTCGCTCTTATACCGGCGCTTTATGGCCGACGATAAAATTCGCCGAGCCGACTCGGCAAACAAAGCGAGCGTGACGAGCTGAGTGTTTCAAAGAAACCGATAAAGTAGATTTCCCCAGTGTGATTCCTCCCTCGTCCCCCCCCCCTTGCCCCCCCCCCTCCACCGTCGTCGTCGATTTCCTAGGACCCACGTGTCAAGAGCCTGCGAAAAACTCGCCAAGACTCTTCTATCGCGGGAGTTTTGGAATTTTTCTGGCGTCTACTGTAAAACGATCTTTTGCTGGGAGAGAACGTTCTGAGAGAGAGAGAGAGAGAGAGGGAGAAAATTTCTTTTTCGTAGACTTAGTAATTCCTTGTCGTTGGACGTGAAATTTGTTTAACCGTGTAAAAGCTCGGACGATAAACGGCGACTCACTCGTAAATGCGAAAGATCATAAAAAGCACCATAAATTTCCAATATAGGGGACTTTTATTCCATCTCTCCCTCGATTACGTCTCCTAACCTATATATGCTCGACAGAAAAAAAGAAAAAAAGAAAAAAAAAAAGGAAAGGGAAAACGATCACGTATCTCTTACTATATACCGCCGCAAGTTTCTATAAAGCCGACGATCCTCCGAAGAATCCATTGTATTCGTACGGTCGTCGCCCACCGCTTTCGAGCTACAATAATGGAGACAAAATGGGGGAGAGATCCACAACCCCTACAGACTCCACAGTTCGACCAACGTCGAATTGAGCTGTCCAACCTACCGGCAAATTCCTTCTTCTCCGCTCTAGGAATCGCTACGTGTACGCACAACGAAACACGCGCAAAACGCGCGTCGTAAAACGAATCGTAAACGATCGCAAGTCGCTTCGCTCCGACAGATAGCTTAGAAAGGTGCGAAAGGTCTCGAAAAACAAGTCTGTCGAGTTCGATTAACCTCTTGGCTGTGGTGCCGCTTTTAACAGTGTGTACACATTGTAGAGATTAAATATAAATAACATTTATATAGTAACTGATGTTATCTTATGTAATAATTATATGATAACTGAAAAATGCTGATAATTAAACAATAGATAATTGGGTAATGAACACAGATTGACAATTAACATACGCAGTCACGATTCGAATAAACTCTGGTTTAACAAATCAACTCTTTTACAGTTCGCTCGACTCTCTTCTTTTGTTAAAAAAAAGAGAAACGCCTCGTGTCAATGTCGCATTCGTGCTTTTCCTCTTTCAAGCATTTCCTCACACTGCAAACCATCTGTTACAACTAAACGAGCTATAACTATAACAAAAATATCTATATTGTGTCTTTAGATGACAATTATATTCGTCAAACACAGAGTATGTGCACAGCTGTTGCAGTAAAATTGAATTAAATTATGACACTAGTTTTTCTTTTTCTTTTAAATCAATGATTTCATCGTTCAACTTAATTAATATTATTTACAAATTATTTAAACACTCATAATTTCCTTGTTAAACAAAAAAATCAAACATTTGGAAAAAAAAATAAGAAGAAATCAGAAATTTACACAGAAACTTTAATTCGAGTACAAATTGCAATTACTTCTCTCGCACGACGACTCTGTTCTACTTATCGTTACACATAAAAACTGCCATTTCTTCGTGTCGAATATATTCGTCATCCACAGCTAAGAGATTAACCAAGAAACGCCATTAAAAAGAGTTACATTGTTCGAGAGACGCTCGAAATTCAGAACGTTCCATTGATAAAAAGAAAAAAAAAAAAAAAAAAAAAAAATGATAGACGCGTGCTGACATCGAATCAGAGCAGCGGCTTGTTACCGTTGTCGCAGCTGTGCGCGACTTTTCCACAGCTGCATAGGTACACGTATATTATACGTAGCAAAATGCCAGGACGAACGCGTTTCTCTCGCCGCATCGAGACGCCGGTTATTGTTTCTAATTTAAAGCGACGATTTCCTGTTACGCCGAGCAGAAACAAGACGCCGTCGTGTTAAGTCGCTCGTGCATGCTAGGTGAACGGGTGACTGGCTCCGGTTCATTCATTCGTTTCCTCGTTCGTCGCGAGGAACGAGGTTACGTGGGTTACACGGGGTCAGCTATGCGTGCAGAATACGCGTAGGCTTCCACCGAGAGTGCCGGTCAACGACACTGTCGCCCGGTTTCTTCGACTTTGGCAACGCGGTCTCCACTTTGGAGACGTTGGTTCTTTCGTACGAATAACGATCGTCTCTCGAAGGAAGTTGGATGGGATACAAGCATTCCGAGTACGCCGGTTTAAACGTAAAACCGTAGGAAATCGTAGAAACGAGCGAGGAAGACGTACGATGCAGAATATTGGGTGCGAACAGGGAAGAGGAAATGTGATTTCGAGGTGACTGAATTATCCACACAACGTTGGAATGCAGCTAGTTTCTTCGTTACTCGGATAATTCGACGAGGAAACTTTTAGCTGGTTTTAACGATTGAAAATGATGACCGTGTGATTTCTATCGTGTGAGAAAAATCCGTACAGATCGGTGAATAGAGAAAAAGATTCATAATTTTTAAGGTATATAAGAAAAATTTACAACTTTGAAACTATTAATTTTTCCTATGTTTAGGGCTTTTTCTAGCCCAGAAGTTTAGAATTTTTTTCTATTCACCCTATATAATTGTAGGGAGAGAACGCAATAAACGTCAGTATTTTAATATTAAACGTGCAATAACGCATACGTTTGAAATTCACTGTTTCACATCTGTGAACCGACACTTTTAATGTATCTCTGTGTAGATCGAATAATTTGAAGAAACGTTTAGCGGGTTAACGCTGGAGAATGATCATCGCGGGTTTTCTACTGCACGAGAAAGATCCAAGTAAGAGGCCAAGTTATATAATTGCAAGTCAATTCTTTCACTTACTATTTCAATATTAAATATGTGACAACGTGTCTCAAATTCACGATTCCACGTCGGCGAACCGACACTTTCAAATTGCATCGCTGTGTGAATCGACTACAAAAGAATTAAACGAAAGAACCGAGAGATTTCGTCTCGACCTTCGTCACGTGCCGACGACAATGAATGAAAAGTGGTGTTCGAACACCGGTGAAACACTTGGCTGTTATATTTGTGAAACGACGGGTTTTTCGATGTTCCTTGTCGTACAAAACGATCGTCGATCGGACGAGAGAAAAGGCATTTCTGTTCGTTACGAAATAGAGAGCGTCTTGTAATAAGGCGTACCTTACTCAGCGCGAGAAACTGGTCGGGCGATTATCTTTTTTCCCTTTTGTTCGACGACGCGACTCGCTATCGCGTCTACCATTGAATTGGTTCATCCGCCGAGCTGCACTCGGGCGCTTCTTGCTTCACCTTCGTCGCCAACCAATTTCCAACCATTTCCTATTTCGTTGCGAACGATAAGAACAGCGAAACGTGAGCGAGAAACAGGAAAATCCGCGGCGAGACGAGGCGAGAGCGTAGAAAATTGAAAGAAGAGAGAAAGAAAGGCACGTAGTGGTGAGCTAAAAAAGAAGAGACGGATAACAGAGGAAGACGAGACGCGGAGATGAAGACAGGTGCGGGTAATTTCTACGTTATATATGTGTATTAATCAGCTTAGAAGTTGCAGCGCGTTCAGTGGGTTTTGCTTAATAATCGCAAAGCTGAGCTCGGATTACCTCCGAGCCGTCTGACTTTTGCAAAATATTCATGCCGGGGAGTGGCTCGATTCCGAGAATACCGGTGGAATTAGTTGATAACGCGTTATAAAACCATCTATCGGCTTTACAACCGGCCGTTGTTACGTCCAATTGTAAGAAACGAGGTTAAAGCTCGAGGGGTGGGAAGCGAACGAGACAGACGTTTACTGGATCAAACATCTACGAGAAGAACGGGAAGATTATAGTTTTCGTAACACGGTGACACGCTTTTCTCTTCGATCTGATTTTTTTCCCCCTCCCTCTCTCTTTGCGCATCTGGAAATAGATCGAGAAAGAGGACGCAACACGAATGTAAAATAAACAACGTACGTACGTGTATCGTTAAAGCGGACGAAGTCACATTTAATTTGTTTAATGTCTCAATTAACTAACGCTGACAAATTAATGAGACGAATGACAAATTAATTAAAACAATTCGCGCTTAATTATACACGATTGATTCCGTACACATTATACGCGTGTTACGTCAATATGAAAGTTTTGATTAAACGCTTGTCCCGATAATGTGAAATTTTCGACGCTGTTTACGCAGGTAAGTCGAGTTACTTCTAGACTCTGGTGTTACTTATAATTAAATAGAAAAATGGAAAGGAAAATATATATATATATATCGTGCTCGTTTCAACGTTAACATTCAACGCGCGCGAGACGTTGACGTGGAAAACAAGAAAAGACGGGGGAAAGTAAGGCAAGCGCGTTTTATAGAGAAGAATCTATCTTCCACGTTACAATATCCTTTAAGAGCTCGCAGTCTACGTATAGCTCGGCAGCATATAATACGTACGAGCTCGTGAAATGCACGTTTGATGCAAAATATTCCGTCTCGTGCCTTCAATTTGTACGAGTTTCTTATGAGAGGCAGCAAAACGATTTCATATTTCAGTCACGTCGATACGCATTTTACGTTTCCATTTTCGATCAACTTTCTGTTTCCGTTTTTTCCCCCCCACGAACCGAAAAAAAGAACCACTCTCGCATCTCTGTCGTTCTTTGTCTTCTTTTTTTTTTTTTTTTTATTTAACGCGTAGAAAAGCAAAGTATAAATGCGTACACCCGGCAAACGCCATTGTCCATGGGAATTCCTGCGCCTCCTATTCGACACTTTGTATACCTGTTGCAAAAACGAGTACAAAGCAACGACACCTATTCAACCGAAACGCTCCTCCATTCCTCGCGGTGAATGATTTGAAATGAAAAAAAGGGGAGCGGGTGGGGGAAAACTAGCGACTCGAAATCCAACCACCGTCGCGACGATCGTCTCGAAATCTTTATTAACACTAGAACTACCGACGACCATAGCGTAATATTTGCGACGAAGAAATTAAAGTGCAAGGTACAAGTAGAAATCAATAATACTATGAAGAACACACAAACATCTGTTAATATATTTTATTAAAAATCACTCGAGTATCTAAAAATACGCTGTTATAAATGGGCAAAATTTCCATTGGAAAATTATAAATTGGTCATTTTAATCACTCTGGTAGTTCTAGTGTTAAACAATGAAATTCGTCGTTTACGAAGTACACGGATACCGTATTAGATACACACACATCTTGCAGATATTCAGAAACGATTCGTTTTGGACCTCTATAATTTATAGCGACGTTGACGAAATTTCAGAACGTCTTGTACAACATACGCAGCACCCTGCTTTTACCCTTTAACTCGTAAGAGAACGCAGTCAGATATTCAAAGAAATGAATAGAAGATAAAAGAAACACTGAACGGACGTGTTGGCCGCTTGGTAAGAAAAATTCTTGCTAATGCGAGATGGTTTATGGATATTAACAAGAATGGTAAAACGGCGACTTTCTCCCAGTGAAACCACGCGTATAATCGTCGGTATAGCACGCCGTGAATTTCCACGTTTTCCGCGGCGCTGTTAGAGTAGCCGCCAGAGTGATATTTCATTTCCGGCAGTTTTCTCGATTATGGCCGGACACACGGACGTTCAGGTATTTATTATTTCTTCCCGTGTAAATACGACGCCACGGGACATGTCAAATATTACTCGCACTCGGACGTCGCAACTTTTCGCCATGTTCGACGAACACGTATCACGTAACGCATTTTAGTTCCCTGAACAGCGATACTATTTGAAAGATGTGAACGTGCCGCGGATAGATCGGAATATTTCTGGCAAAATCGTGGGTACTCGCGGGGAAAACGTATCACTATATTTTTTTTCCCCCGATATTTGGAGTATCGCTCGCATTCAGCCACGTTATTTAATTTGCCGAAAGTTCGCCAATTAAATTTTGCAAATATTCAGAGCGTTGTACGTGCTATTTGCCAGTTATTTTTATTATATGCTTGCAACAAGTAGAACGAGTTCAGACGCTCAAAGAACGAGTTTGTAGCGAAACGTCCAAAGTAGTACGAGTTTATACTCAAACGTTTAAAGTAGAATGAGTTCGTAGACAAACGTCCAAAATAGAACGAATTTACATTCAATTTACATTCACGAGTAGACTAAGTAAGTTTATAGTCAAACATTCAAATAGAATGAATCCACAGTCACACAAGTAGAATGAGTCAGACGCTCCAAGTGGAATGAGTTTATAGTCAAACAACCAAAGTAGAATGAATTCATAATCAAACATCCGCAAGTGGAATAAGTCCAATAGTCAGACATCCAAATGGAACGAGTTTGCAACCAGATTGTACTCACAAGCTTCACAATAATATCGTGAAAGAATAGAAGTTTGTTAAAACATTGAAAAACGAAAAATTGCGCGACCTGTGCGTCGTTGAACCATAAAAGCACGTGAAATATCGATCGCAACGGTATTCTTAATCGAACCAAAAACTTCGTTAAAGGACGTTCGATGAACGTCGAGCAATTCGCTGGGTCTGGACACGTTGCTTGTGCGTCAGACATTTCTCCATGCTTCGAGCATGCCATTTCAAAAATTCGTCATTCTTTTCCTCCTGGCGGTGCACGTGTCGCTGGTTGGTCCTCGCCTTTTTCATGCTCTGGTTACGATACGAGTGGAGGCGAGTTTTGCTTCAGATTGCATCGGCCTCTTACAAGCGTTCACAGCGCTCGAACGTGGACAGTCGTGGAACGACTGTTCGGCAACTGCAGCGAACGATTTAAAACTTTTCGTCGCGGCAGATTTTTCTTTTAAGAAGGAACGATTCCAAAGGACGCGCAAAGTGATAGAAATAAAAAGAAGAAAGAGAGAGAGAGAGAGAGAGAGAGAGAGAGAGAGAGAGCTAAAGTAAAGAAGACGAGAACAAAGCAAAAATGAGACGACGATAAGAACGACAATCGATAGTCCCGCTGGCACGTCGCGAAAGAATATATATTGCCTCAATAAAGAAACAAAAAAAGAAAGAAATCGGGATCTCGAGAGATCAAGACACGAAAAGAATGGAGTGGCCACGTCGTACGAATCCGAGCGCAGCATTTACCACTGGTGTTTTCTTTCTTCTCCTTCTCCTTCTTCTTTTTTCTTTTTTTTCGTTCGTAAAATTAGCCTTTGTCACTTTCGGATCAGTACTCTCGAGAGGCTGAATTAAGAACGGTGCCAGCTGCTCTCGTGTATTAGAGCCGGCCCATCGTTGTCGCCTTTATACACTAGCCGACCTTTTTGCCCAACCACTTATTGTCCTGCTCGAGTTTACGATACCTTGCTTCTCTTCGTTTTCCCATTGGCGACGACCAGTCGTTTTACGAGCACCAACGTTTTCGCCTATTTTTCAATTCCCCGCAATTCCCCGCTGCATAAGCGGAGTCTCTCTTCTCCCTTTCGTTTGATTAATTTTCATCGAGATAATTTGAGAAACGTCCGCGATAAAGTATATCGGAATCGTAAACTATCCCGCGTCCTGTCGCGCTTTGTTTCCTTTTCTTTTCTTTTCTCTTCTTTCTTCATTTCTGCCGACTCGACGGTTAAAACGAGCGAGAGAGCGGGTCAATCGGACGTCGATTCCGTCGTCGCGAACGGAGTGTATTAATCAGCCGTTATCTCCGATGCTTGGTTGTATCCGTTCGAGCAACGTTTCTAGGACGTATAATGGATAATCGTCGGCCACCTGTCCCTGTCGTAATCTCACGAGGTGTAATTAACGAAGCCTCGTTAACATGCGGACTAAGACAAGAGGTCAAAGCACCCGTGGAAACTACATACACACGTGCACATGCTTCGGCTGTTGCTGATAGTTCGACGAAGTAACCGACGATGTGTGCTTCTTCCACGGTGAATCTTATCGCCGGACAAATTTGGGTGGTTCCTGTTTGCACGCAACCACATCGATCGGTTTACGAGGGACAATAACGAACCAAGACCGCCCAACGACAAACACGATAACTCCATTTCTGTTGATATTTTTTGATCTCGACGTTACACTCAATGACCGAGAAGGATTTTCTATGATGTATATGATTTTCTCACATAGGAAAGGTGCGAGCAATCTTTTAAGTTCAATTGATAATTTCGAATTTTTATCCTACAGTATCCTATAGTATAGAATATTCCATTATATATTATACTGGGTGTTTCGTACTTGTGGAAGCTGATTGTACGGCTAAAAATAATGAAAAAATGTCATATAAATATATGTCCTATATCTGTCTTCCTTTATGAGATATAATGAATTTTATAAACAGAGCAAACTCTAGTAAGCTAGTTTCACCAGGGATGGTATATTCAATTTTCATAATAATCATAATTGGGACGAAGAAAACCCACATGTTATTGTGCATTCAAGACATCAACACCAGTTTAAACGTATGGGTAGGAATAATCGATAAATTTTTAATTGGACCTTTTCCTCTTGATGGGAAACTAACAGGCACAAAGTACGTTGATTTTTTCAGCACGTGTTTACACGAAATATTGGAGGAAGTTCCAGTCGATGTTAGACTTCGTACGCGGTTTATGCACGATGGAGCTCCGCCGCATTTTGGCCGAGTGGCTAGGTAATTTTTAAATCAACATTTTGCAAATAAATGGATTGATCGTTCTCCAGATTTGAATCCATTAGATTTTCACTTGTGGCGACATTTAAAATCTATTGTACAGGCAACATCGATTGAAAATGCTGAAATACTACGAAATAGAATAGAGCAAGGCTTTCGACAAATTCGAGAAAGTAATGATAAAGAGAGTAACCAGATGAATGACAAGACGCGTGCAGGCTTGTCTTCAAATGCAATGTGGTCAATTTCGAGCATCTTTTGTAAAAGTAATTAAAACAGAAAATTCATCGCATATCATAAACGAAGACAGATAAAACATATATTTATATGACGTTTTTTTCATTATTTTTAGAATCAATCAGCTCCCGAAATGGGTCCCACAAGTTACGAAACACCCTGTACATATATAATATATTATATTCCTATAATGATAATTACTATATATATATTTTATTATAATTAATAAATTATTATATACTATATACATAATATATAGAATGTATTATATTCCAACTATAGTATAAAATATTCCATAGTATTCCGTAGTAGTAGTAGAATTGTTATCTTTAAATGGAACTGAAACAAGGGACAATTTGTATAAATATTCTCGTATATACTCGTAGTTTTCTCGTAAACATATTCGGTTCTAATAGCAGGAAGTGGCGATACATAAATTTCAAGGCAGATATCTGTATTCTAGCTCAATGTTACTGTCACGTTGCACGAACTTGTCAAGCTTATCGGCAATTGGTTGCAAACGAGGAGTTATGTTCTTTGAAATACACCGCTCGAAAGTAATTAAACAATTGCGTGATAAAATAATTGAAATATCGAGTGATTCACGTTTAGTGCAAATCGAAGAATTCACGCAAGCATCGGAATTTCAACGTCAAGGTAATTCTTTTGTTCTTGACACTTAACGCGTCATTTTAAAATACCTTGTGTCTCGAGTCGAGAGCTTCGAGACCAACGAAATAACAGCCATTCGAATAAATTGGCAAAAGAATTTGAAAGATTGTCGTTTCACGATATCGCGGCTGTAGTTGTCAAAATTTATCATATACGTGCGAAAAAATAATTCTGATAATGACTCTGCGAGATGCAAATGAGAAGGAATAAAACACAGGTATGTACTACGTTATCGACGGAACGGTTACATTATATTTCACAATGATAACCATAATGTTATGATTAATTACGATAATTAAAATCTATACATATTTTCAAATAATGCACGCACTTTGAAAAATTCTCTATTATCCACTATCTTATCTCTGAAACGCCACGCTATCTATCGTGACACTTGTACCTATCAAAAGAAAGAAAGAAAAAAAAAAAATAACAAACGTGAACACGAAAAGCTAAAAATAAAATTTCCCCCATAATCCGTTCACCTGTATCCCGCGCGAGACTCGGGGAATACGTCCACGGCCATTCATAGTCGTAACAAAATCATTTCCCTCGAATCCTGAAACACGAAAATAATTTATCGCGATGCGATCTACGTACGCAGGCTACGGGTTTAAACGCCGGAATGGCGACTTTTAAACCAGCGTACGATCCGCTGGTTTAAAGGGGGAATGAAATATGGCATTCTTTTAATGCTACGGTCTATCCGCTTTAAACCGCCGTGATTCCGGACGAAAGAAAAGTTTGCCCATCGCCTGACGAATCCCAATGTTTCTTCTCTCGCGCGACGCGAAAAAAAGATTTTTCTTTCTTTTTTTTCTCGAGAACTGGTTTTCGGAACTAAGGAACTCGCTCCGACATAATAGAAAACGGCTCTCCGTAAGATTTCAACGTTCACGGAAAGGTACACACACACACACACACGCACACACGCACACTCACGCACATTTGTTAAGCGTGAGCAAGAATCGGGATCCCGTGTTGTCTTCACTTTAACGCGAATAAATATATCCGTCGTTTTCTCTCATCCGCGATTTCGATCGTCCGTCTTTCTCCCGCTCGCGATGAAAAAATAACACTGCTGATGGTAAAACAGCAAGCACCGTGAGATAGCACGCTCCGATCCTCGGCAGATTGCACGCATATTCGTTTCAAATTGCTGCCGACCGCGTTGACGTTGTATCTTTATTTACGTCGTTGCGCGTATTGCTGTCCGAACATACGCGAGAAACAAAATTTTCGTACGTAACCCCCCTTTATTTTCTCCCTGTCGCTTCTGCGTTACTTTCACGAGTTACGTTCGACGCTGCACGAGTAAGCAACGGAACGGAGTAAACGAGCACGATCGAGTTTGTTGACACAGTACGCGAGACGAGCACGCGCACCCTCGGCAGGAAACATCAGGCATCGCTAAGTTTCGTCAAAGGCAAACAAACGATTCAGGTGTCTTTCCAAAATCGAAAATTCCGAGAAACGCCAGACACCATCTGCGCCGCGAAACACCGACCGGTGTGTGTGTTTGTTATCGTAAAATACCCCCCGGTTGGAGAGGACTTTACGGTTAAAAGGGATTCACTGCCGGCACACAACAACGCACCGAGTCACAGATATCGACGAACGACGAGTCCGAAGAATCGAATTGCTCGATCGAGGATGCACGTACATACGTCACGGTCTCTGATTGGCCATTCGAGTTTACCGTCGACTGTAACGAAAAATCTTTCCTCGCGACTTGTCGACGAACGAGTCGACAAATCCACCGTTAAACGCCGATACCGGCCGACTTCCTCGTAACAGGTTTCCGAGTACGAACGAGATAACGAACGGCGATAAGTTTCGCGAGAGTTCTACTTCCGAAAGAAGTTTCGCCTCGAGACGATTCGAGATCGGTTGAACGCGCCGTAAGAACCACGGCACGGTGGATCGACGACGCCATTTTGTGCCTTACACGCGATCGAACATTTGGTCGATGAGAAACGTATCCCCGCGTTTCGTAGAAATCTCGAGGCGAATATTTCGTTGGAATCGGCAAGGGCGGCGATGCACACGGTCGGAATCCAGTAGCCGAGACACTCTTCACCCAAGTAAATTTTTGCAAACGATGGCACGGTGAGCGAGTCGAGCGCGATACGTGTGCACATCCTCGACCACGGAGACACTTGTGTGAATGTGAGACGCACCTTTTCGAATGTCGATGTTCGCCCCTCTCGCTCCCACGGCTCCCGCCGTCGTCCGATGTTTCAGGTTCAGGTAATCCAAATCGAGGTAGAATCGACGGAGGGTAGACTCGAAACGAACACACCGGGTCCCGAGTCTCGGTCGGTGCGAGACGCGTGCTCCAAAACGCGTCGTAACGTGCTCACTGAACTCACGCCGAGTCGCGGTCGTACACGCGGTCGCGAAAACGAAAACTACCGCACGCAATTCGTTTGCCTTTTTTCTTTTTTTTTTCCACTGTCACACCGGAAATTCCACTGTACGTCGAGGCCGTCGTGCACCCGATAATTATCACACGCGATCAAAACAAAGGAAACTGCGACACGACACACACCGGAGAAGGCCGCCTCCACGTGCAAGCCGGCGACCACTGGAAAAGAGCGTCCGTCACGTCGGAGCGGCAAGCCGAAACTAGCGCGGCGCGCGGCAGTCAACGCAGGCGAGCCTAGCAGGCCTCTAGCCCGTCTCACTCACTCTCACTCTCTTTCTCTCTCTCGAGCGCCAACCCTCCCTCTCTCTTTCTCTCGCCACTTTTCCAGCACCCTCCTCGTTCTCTATCACACTCTCTCTCTCTCTCTCTCTCTGTCAACCCGGTGTCCTCTTCCCCTCTACGGACCCAGTTCCCCTTCACGCGCAATCCCTTCCTCTTTGCACCGTGTTCCACGGCCGACGACGATCCCTTCTCCACGAACGATCTCTTACACAGAGCAGCCAACCCGGTCCCTTTTCCAGCCGAGTCCCTCTAGTCCACACAGAGCCACGAATATCCACCGTGTGTACCGTGCTCTTTCATGCGCTCTCTCTCTCTCTCTCTCTCCCCACTCGGCGAGAACCTCCTCGGCCAGTCGGCCACGTTATGCACCACTGCACACACGGTGCACGCAACTTCGGGAATGATGCTCTCTCTCTTTCTCGACGCGGACCTCACCGACGCCGATCGCCCTGATATTCCGAGTTTTGATGAATGGACGGCTTCTGTGCGGATATGGCGAATATAAGTTGCTCTATATAACGTGATTCATGACGTCAGGGTGAAACGAAACGGGCGGGTCGCTCCGATTCCAGTTAGGGCGTCAAACTCCGTTTTTCCATCGTTCCTAAGCTTTGTCCCAGCCTCGCGTCCGATTTTATTTACACGCAAGTTTTAATTATCGATTTGGTGCTGGTTTCTACGTTATCGAATACGCGCCCGATAAATTCCTCCATTTCGCGAACAATCGCCCATAGGGAATGAGGTGAAAATATAAATTTCGTTTGGTTTGTTTGATTGCGTGGTGTTTGAAGAAAAAAAAAAAAAGAAAGAGAGAGAGAGAAGAGGAACGAGTTTGAACATAAAATTATTTCGTTACTGATTGAATTTCCGTACGATTTACATCTTGTCGGCGTCTATTTTGTTTCCAAAGCGACAACGATCGTACTGCCGTAATACGATATTTTATGGCGATGTTGCAACTCTTTATTATCTTTATGATTAAGATTTTTTATTTATCAATTATTTAATTATCCAATTAATTTTTTAAGTCATTTAGTTCCATTAAATTCTCCTAAATTTTTAATACATTTTATAGTAATTATTGAATTAATTAGATTAATTATTCGACCTTGAACTTTATCTATTCGTTTATCATCTAATTTAATTTCTGGACATTTAATTTTAATTTTATTAAGAAATTTTATAATAAATTGAATTAATATTTTACCTTTTTCTATAATTATTCAAAATATATTATTGATTTTAGAAATTTCTATATCAATTATTCAAGCATATGTATTTTCAATTTTATTAATATTATATTTTAATGAATCAAATTAATTATAATTAATTTTATAATGAAAAAAAATTTTCCATTTTTTTTAGTTAAAATTAGACCATGACCAATTATTATATCTTTTAATTTAATAAATTTATTAATTAGAATTATTTTATGAATTAATTTAAAATTATTATTTTTAATATTAATTATATTTATAAATTTAATTTTTATTAAAATTTTATGATTTCGAGATATTATTCGAGAAAGAAC